>CAUYTI010130661.1:0-39483 GCA_963575145.1 Galago senegalensis
GATGCCACAGCACTCTACCCAGGGGGACAGCTAGAGGCTCTGTCTCAAAAAAAAAAAAAAAGAAAAGAAAAGAAAAAATATATATATATAATAGGAAAAACTCCCTTTATAATACACAAAAAGCTACAAAGTACATAAGAACAAATCAAACAAGAAATATGTAAAAACTATGTATTTTTACATTGTTAGTCTTTCCTGAAGGACATAAAGGAATAAAGAAATAAATTGTATTCATGATGACAAAGACTTACTGTTGTAAGAATATCAGTTCACCATTAGATCGCTCATTAATTTAGTGTGATCTCACCCAAGAGAATTTTTACAGAATTTGACACGCTGATTCTGAAATTCACTATGACAAACAATGCACAGGAATAGCTAGAAAACAATGAAACATACCCTATTAAATCATGTCATTCCATAACTAGACATGCCCTATCAAAGCAATATCCTAAAGCTATAGTAAGTAAAAGTATGGTGTTGGTTCAAGAATAAGATATATAAGAATTCATAGTATATGCATATGTATAAATATAAAAATCTGATATTTCCATCAGAAATAATATGTTTCTCTTTGTGAAAAAGCAAACATCTGGCACTCTGGGAGGCCAAGGTGGGAGGATTCTTGAGCTCAGGAGTTCAAGACCAGCCTGAGCAAGAGCAAGACCCCACCTCTACTAAAAATAGAAATTTATCCTGTATGGCAACCCATGCCTGTAGTCCCAGTTGCTCAGGAGGCTGAGGCGAAATGATCGCTTGAGTCCTGGAGTTAGAATTGCAGGGAGCTAAGATGATACACCTGCACTCTACCCAGGGTGACAATGTAAGACTTGTTTCAAAAAAGAAAAAAAGAGGGTGGCAACTGTGGCTCAAAGGAGTAGGGTGTGCCAGCCCCATATGCTGGAGGTGGCGGGTTCAAACCCACCCCAGCCAAAAACTGCAAAAAAAAAAAAAAAAAAGGAAAAGAAAGGAAGAAAAAGAAAACAAACTCTTCCTTGATCCCACTTCCCCATCAACCACAGCCACTTTTTTCAAATTTTGCTTCCCTTTTTCAAAACTTCTCCAAAACAGTTGTCTATGTTTGTTGCCCTGTTCCACTCCTCCCATTCTCCCAATCAAGCTTTTGCCTAACTCTACTCCACCTAAACCAGTTTCATCAAGGTCATGTCACCAAGGATACATGGGTAACCCTAGTGCTCAGCTCTCAGTCTTCATCTTTTTTTTATTTCAAATTATTAAGGGAGTACATACGGTTTGGTCACATAGTTTGCATATGAAAGGTTAAAGTCAGAGTGACCTCCATCTGAAGTGACTCAGCAGCAGCTTTGGACATTCGACTGCTGATTCCTAGAACAAACTCATTCATTGGCCTTCAGCACCCCGCCATCTCCTGGCTCTCTTCTACCACCCTGGTCCATGTTCCTCAGTTTCAGTTTCTTTTGCTGATTCTCCTCTTCTCCCCAACATCTTAAGGAGGATCTCCGAGCTCCATTCTTGGAGTTCTTTTTCATCTACACTCAGTCTTTACAGCCAGGCCTCCTGGCTGTAAATATCATCCATATGCTGATAATTCCCAGGTTTATGTCTCCGTCTCAGACCTCTCTCCTGAGCGCCAGGCTCAGATACCCAACTGCCCAGTAGCTGTCAACAGACATCTCAAACCAGGTAGGTCTAAAACTGATCTCCTGAGCACTTCCAATCTGGGTCCGCCTCAGCTGGCCCCACATCAGTGTCAAGTACACAAGACAAGGCCAGGTCAACCAAAACCTGACTGGTGTGACCAGTAGAGACATGGAGAGTGTTTTGAGGTCCAGTTCAGTACTACTTACATAGGCAGCAAAAGGAAAAGTAGCCAAAGTTCTAGTTCCATCCATCAAAATGAATGGAAAAGGGAGTACGGCATATCCTAGACCACAGCTTAAGCAATTTTAGTCTCTAGTTCTATTCTCAGGGGAACTGGTAAGGGAGAGGAAGGGAACTAAACAGAAAGCCTCAGACCTTGTCATAACTTAGGAGACCACGAGAGAGTATCTCATGACAGCCTCTGAAAGGAGGTAGGGAGGTGAGCAGGAGACAGTCCTGGAGCAGCTCCTCACAGGCCTCCCATCCTCTATTCAGAGGGGATCATGGGTGTTCTGCAAGACTCAGATTGCCTGTGGTTCAAGCCTTTGTCTGTGTAGCCTGTGTAGATATATAGCAGGTTGCCAGGGTGTCATGGTAGAGCTGTTCCCCTACATCCATTTGGTCCGTGACAACAGCATCCTCCAGTTGTTCACATCAAAAGTCATCAGAAACTGTTATATCGCTGCCTCTAGACTTACCAAAAAATGGCCACTTCTCACCATCTGCCCTGTTAACAAAACTGTGGAAGTTTCCTTGGAAAGAGGCAACTGTAATGGCCTCTTTCTGTGCCCAACTGCTTCTATACTTGCCTCCCTCCAAAGCCAATTTTCAATACAGCAGCCAGAGGAATCCTTTCAAAACACAGTGCACATGATTCCTCTCCTCTGCTCAAAAACTCCCAGAGTCTCCCACCTTACTGAGGAGTAAAAGCCAGTCCTTCTCACAGCCTGTGACCTGCATGGTCTGTCATCCCAGCCCCATCCTCACCGCTCTGAGCTCATCTCCTTTCCTTGGACCCCCTGCTCTTTCCACTTCAGCCATGGTGGTCGCCTTGCTGTTCCTCAAACATGCCAGGCACACTTCCATTGTTAGGTCACCAGATTGGCTGTTCCCTCTCACCAGACTATTCTTCCTCCAGGCATCTGTAGGCTCACTCTCTCCCCTTCTTCAAATAAGTGGGTTTTGCATCAATGTGACTCTCTATACTCTACTTTGCAAATCCCCTTTGCTATGTTTCTTCTGTCAAATTTTTCTAGCTTTGCTCTCAAGGGAAAAAAGGTACCAGGATCTCTGCATCTCCCATTATCCTGCACAGCCCCCAGGATCATGGCTTCTCTCTTCCCAACCGAATTTCCCAGACTCAACTCTCAAAGTCTCTTTCCTCTGCCCATACAAAAAAAATCATCTCTGTCTAAACTCCTCCAATTTGCTGACTCATCACACTCACAGGAACTTGCCACACAGGACCCACCCTCTTGAGAAGGTTCTGGGAAGTACAAAAAAGAAAATATTATATTTCCATTGTTTTGGATTGCCAAGAAAAGTTCCATCTGAATGTCATCCCCTGCTATCTTGTTAAGTGTTTGGGATCTGAGGTCAGAGACTAAGGGGGTTTAAATCCTAGCTCTATAACAATGTGACCTTGAGCTTTCTCCTCATCTGGAAAATGAAGGTAATAATAGTCCTAACATCTTGGGGTTGTGTGATAATTAAATGAGGTAATAGATGTCAAGTACATATGGTGAATATTCTACCAACTTTGTCTCAGCTTGATCGATGTTATGGCTGGCCCAGGGCCAATGACATATAGAGGGCTCACAGTGTCGTTTACTCACTTGGAAGCATCTAGACCACTTTGCCTGCCCCCTCAATTGTCCAAGCAGGGGCCACTGGCGGGCAGGCCAAAGCAACAGTTCTATCACAGACTTTGTGGTAGTATCACGTTGCCACTAAAGGTCATGCTAAAAGCACGGTTAGCCAGAGGTCACTTACAGGGCAGGGACAGTCATTTCACCACCCCTAAAACAGTTCTTCCTGATTCCTACCCTTGAAAGGAGAAGCAGCCCAGGGCCTAACCTGAGCAGGACAGGGGACAAAGCTGCTAACGCCTGCAGTAACTTACTTGTTACTCAATACGGGCCATTTTTCACACATTCTGTTGTTTACCCAAAAGGCCCTAAATGATATGTTACTTTCAAGTTTGGTTGTTTGTACCCTCACACTAACCTGAAATAAACTTACTTTTCAAAAATAAATAAATAAATAAAAAAGTTCTGTAAGGGTGGAGCACAGTGGCTCACGTCTGTAATCCCCAGCACTCAGAGACTGAGGTGGGAGGTTTGCTTGGGTTCAGGAGTTCAAGACTAGCCTGAGCAAGAGCGAGACCTCATCTCTAATAAAAATAGAAAAATTAGCTGAGCATCATGGCAGACACCTGTAGTCCTAACTACTTGGGAGGCTGAGGCAGGAGAATTGCCTGAGCCCAGGAGTTTGAGGTTGCTATGAGCTATAACACCACGGCACTCTATCCAGGGTGACAGAATGCGACTTTCTCAACAAAGAAAAAGGTTTTGTAAGTATTAAATTAACAAGTATATAAGAAAAACTTAGCACAGTGCCTGGCATGTAAAATATGCCCAACAAATGATCATTTGTATTGGTGGAGACTAAGGTTCAACTGCTGTAACAAGGCCCCAAATCACAGAGACTTAAACCAGACTGCCCTGTTGACAACCAAGCATAAGCAATCCCCGAAGGCTGTAGGGGACCCACAGTATTGGAAACCCAAGCTCCTTCTTTTTCTGTCATCCCAAGGGTCTTGGCCTCACACATCTGGTCAAAGATGACTCACCACAAAGTCCACCCTCTGCTAGGAAGAATAAAGACAGGCAGTAGTGGGCATGCCTCTTTCCTTTAAGGGTGTGACCCAAAAGTTGCAGACATCATTTCCCCTCACATACTGTCCACCATTTAGTCACATGATCATGCACAATTGCAAGGGAGGTTGGGAACTGCAATCTTTAAAGAGCCATGTGGGCTTGGCACCTGTAGCTCAAGCGGCTAAGGTACCAGCCACATACACCTGATCTGGTGGGTTCAAATCCAGCCTGGGCCCGCCAAACAACGACAGTTGCAACCAAAAAATAGCTGGGGGTTGTGGTGGGCACCTGTAGTCCCAGCTACTTGGGAGGTGGAGGCAGAAGAATCACTTGAGCCCAGGAGTTGGAGGTTTCTGTGAGCTGTGATACCATAGCACTCTACCTAGGGCAACAGCTTGAGATTCTGTTTCAAAAAACTAAATAGGGAGGCGCCTGTGGCTCAATGAGTAGGGCACTGGCCCCATATACCAAAGGTGGAGGGTTTAAACCCAGCCCCCGGCCAAACTGCAACCAAAAAAAAAAAAAAATAGCTGAGCGTTGTGGGGGGTGCCTGTACTCCCAGCTACTCGGGAGGCTGAGACAAGAGAATTGCTAAGCCCAAGAGCTGGAGGTTGCTGTGAGCTGTGATGCCATGGGACTCTACCGAGGGCGACAAAGTGAAACTCTGTCTCTTAAAAAAAAAAAAGAAAAAGAAAAGAAAGAAAAAAAATAAATAAATAAAGAGCCATGTGCCTAGCTAAAATTTGGGGTTGCATTACCAATGGAAGAAGAGAAGAGCTTACTGGGAAACAATTAGGTCTTCCTGCCACATTATCATTTATCATTATTCTAAATGTCTATCTTGTACAGTATGACAAAGTAGCAATGATCCTTAGGCATTCTTGACCTGACCCATCCAGCTGTCACATTCAGCTTCAAGCCCTTTCTATCCAGGGCTTTACAGACAGAGATAATTTGTCTGTATAGGCCGGGGGGAGAGAGTTGGAGAGTTGGGTCTGGGCAATTCTATTGGGAAGAGAGAAGCCATGATCCTGGTACTGTGTTAAACAACAGGAGATGCAGAGCTCCTGATACCTTCAGGGAAAGGCTACAGGTATGAGAGCTTTCCTCTGGAAAAAGTTATGTGGCTTAAATAAAATGGGAACATTGAGGGATAATGGGAGCTTCCTGGTTCCACAGGAAGGAACACAAAAGTTGGAGAAAGGGCCAAGGCAGCATCCCCGAGGGGAGGCAGGCATCCCTTGCTCCAAGGGGCTCCTCCTCCGCAGAGAGAGCCAGGGTAAAGCTGAATTATACCCCAAGGACAACTTACACCCCAGCTGCTGGGGCATGCAAGCAAGAGATGGAGCCAGCTTGGACACTAGGGATGTTAGGGGCACTTCTGACCACAAGTGGACAGTCAGGCATGTGAGGAACTTTCTATCATCCATCTGTTCTTTCCTCCCTGTCTCTGACTCTGGGGGAACGACAAGCAGAAGAGGGACGAGGAGAGGAAGGAGGAATGAAAAGGCAGCCACACTCCTGTCCCCTCAAAGTCCCTAGAGCCAGAAGTAAACCTTTTATGGTAAGATATATATATATACATATATATATCTTTCTTTCCCTTACACTGTTCCTTCAACAGACTTTACTGAGTGCCTACTAGGTGCCAGGTGCTAATCCAGGCTCTGAGGATATGGATACGCTAAGCACGCGCTCTACCACTGAGCTACACCCCCCCCACACATGGATATGAAAAGAGAGGAAACTCCCCACCCTTAGTGAGATTATGTTCTTGGAGGTTAATAAACTGCTCCTGACTCCAGAGCAGGGACTGTATCCTGTCTCTGGCTTTATCCCAGGATAGCCCCTGCACCATATTTGGCTGGGGCTTGGTAAACATTGGTTAGATGAACCACATTAAAGTTTTGGTTTTGTGGCTGGGTGTGGTGGCACATGCCTGTACTCCCAGCCCTCTGAAAGGCCTAAGTGGGTGGATCCTTTGAGTTCAGGAGTTTAAGACCAGCCTGAGAAAGAGCAAGACTCTGTCTCTCCTAAAAATGAAAAAAAAAAAAAAAAGGAGGAAATTAGCCAGGCATTGTGCTAGCCACCTGTAGTTCTAACTACTCAGGAGGGTGAGGCTTGAGAACAGGAGTTTAAGGTTGCTGTGAGCTACACTGATGCTACCACTCTACCCAGGGTGACAGAGTGAGACTCCATCTCAAAAAAAAAAAAAAAGTTTTGATTTTGTATTGATAACATGTGGTTACTTCCCCATTGTTGACAGGAAAAAAAAATCTGTAAAATAATTTAAAGAGGTCTATGCTGAGCTGACTATGTATTACCATGGCCCAGTGGGAAGCCACACCCAAGAAGTCTTGAGCAATTGATCTGGAGACAGTTGGGTAGTTGGTTTTAGACATTTTAAAGAGACTAGAATTTCAGGTATCATAAATCAAGGCCAGGTGTAGTGGCTCATGCCTGTAATCCTAGCACTCTGGGAGATCAAGGCAGAAAGATGGCTTGAGCTCAGGAGTTTAAGACCAGCCTGAGCAACAATGAGATCCTGTCTCTACTAAAAATAGAAAAATTAGTTGGGTAGGGTGACAGGTGCTTCTCAGTCCCAGCTACTCAGGAGGCTGAGGCTGGAGGATTACTTGAATCCAGGAGTTCAAGGTTGCTATGAGCTAGGCTGACACCACAACATTCTTAGCTTGGGCAACAGTGAGACTCTGTCTCAAAAAAAAAAAAAAATCATAAGTCAGTACATTGATTTGGCCCAAAAAGGAGAGACATCTCAAAGCAGGGGGCTTCCAGGTTATATAGAAGGGTTATAGGTGGGTTCAAAGATTTTTTGGTTTGTAATCTGTTAAAGTTTCGTCTAATCACTTGGAATGTTTGGGTTTTTTCGTTTTTTGTTTTTTGTTTTTTTTGAGACAGAGTTTCAAGCTGTCCCCTGGGTAGAGTGTTGGAGCTCACAGCAACCTCCAACTCTTGAGCTTAAGCAATTCTCTTGCCTCAGCCTCCCAAGTAGCTGTGACTACAGGCACCCACAATGCCCAGCTATTTTGTTGTTGTTGTTGTTGCAGTTGTCATTGTTGTTTTAACTGGCCCAGGCTGGGTTTGAACCCTCCAGCCTTGGTGTATGTGGCCAACGCCCTACCCACTGAGCTACAGGAACCACTGGCTTAGAATGTTTTAGGATAAGACAATCTCTTAGTCAGAGACAAGCCACACTATACAAACCCAAGTGATCTGTTAAGCAAATTGATGGCCTGCAGGTATAATTTAACCTTAGCTCTGCATGGTCTTAGGTCTTGTTAATAATTTAGTACCTTCTTTGTTCATTTGTTTGTTTTTGTCTTTGTTCTCAGAGTCTCACTCTGTCGCCCTTGGTAGAGTGCTATGGCATCATAGCTCACAGCAATCTCAATCCCTTGGGCTCAAGTTATCCTATTGCCTCAGCCTCTCAAGAAGCTGGGAATACAAGCACCTGCCACAACACTGGCTATTTTTTCTTAGAGACAAGTAATCCACCCTCCTCAGCCTCCCAAAGTGCTAGGATTACAAGCATAAGCCACCATGCCCAGCCAATAATTTAGTACCTTATTGTCATGAAAAGTCTCTTTTGCCAGTCTTATAATCTCTGTTTTAATACTGATCCTAATCAATTTTGTCTAAATCCCAAGAGCGAGGGAGTATAACGAGGTATGTTTGACCTCTTTTCCCATCAAGGCCCTGACTCAGTTCTAAGGTTTTACAGGGTTCCCTTGGCCCACAGGAATTTCATTCAGTTGGCAGTGGGGGCTTGGGATTTTATTTTAGTTGACACCAGCATCCAAATTCACCCTTCCGGGAAACTCTTCAATTTCCACTTGCAGGACTATGTGGTTTGGCGAAAAGTGACTTTATCCCCAGCTCTAAGGGTGGGGCACATGAACTACACTAAGCCAATCTGGGTAGTCCGTCATCCTGATGTAAGTGAATGGTCAAATATGGGCATGTGACCAATTAAAGTGGATCTCAGGACAAAAGTGCATTTTCTCATTACAGAGTAATATAAAGCCTACAGTATAGGCATTTTTGTTCTGTGGAGAAAGTCTGCCTGAAGATGAATCAACGCATCACAGATACAGAGTCAGATCCCTCATGAAAATGAGGATCAAAACACATCTAAAGTACCTATGGATTTTCCAGTTGCCCAAGTCAATAAATTATTCTCATTACTTAAATCATTTTGAGCTGATTTTTTTATTTGCAACTCAAAGTATCCCAACTAATCCAGAGATATTAAATTTTATGTAATGGTAGAATATACAAGGTGACATACAACACAGACTAAGTTTCCAAAAGGTAGTCCAATACAAAATTAAAGACTGGGAAGTGTGTAAATACAGGGTGGCCATAAAGTTCATGTGGAATTTAAATAGTTGCACACATGGGCGGCACCTGTGGCTCAAAGGAGTAGGGTGTTGGCCCCATACGCCAGAGGTGGTGGGTTCAAACCCAGCCCCAGCCAAAAACTGCAAAAAAAAAAAAAAAATAGTTGCACACAAACCAGACACAGTGGCTCATGCCTGTTAATCATTGCACTATGAAAAATTGAGGAGGGTGGATTGCCTGAGCTCACAAGTTCAAGACCAGCCTGAGCAAGAGCACGACACTGTCTCCACTAAAAATAGAAAAACTGAGGCAAGAGGATGACTTGAGCCCAAGAACTGGAGGTTGTTGTGAGCTATGATGACACCATGGCACTCTACCCAGGGAGGCAACTTGAGACTCTGTCTCAAATAAAAAAAAAAGTTTCACATGAATTTTATGGCCACCCCGTATACAAGAGTTTCTAAACAGTCCAAAGAAAAAGCAGAGAACCTCAGAGAGCTTATCTGAACCCATTGTAAAGCTCATCCTGCCAAAATTAGATCAGAAGAGACAGCTAGCCCCTCTGGATGCCTTCTTAAAGTCCTTCAGCATTTCCCCATCACAATCAGTTACAGGCCAACCTCCCTAGCCCTTGATTAACTTTTCAACAATATTTCTAACCATGTCTAGCCCAAGCACAACACATCAGTTGCACCTAGCATGCATGCCCCATGTGGTAGCCAGCTTCCAAAATGGCTCCTTAATGATCTTCCTCTCCTAATATTCACAGTTTGTGTAGTACCCCTTCCACAGTGAATCATGACTGGCAGTGTGAACAATATACAAAAGTAGCAAAGGTGTGTGGTTTCCAAGGCTAGGTTATGAAAAGCATTTCAGTTGCAGCCTTGCTCCCTTGGATCATTCTCTCCAGAGGCTAGAGGATATCAACCACTGCTGTGAGAACACACAGGCAATCCTGTAGAGATATGTCTTCATGGAAAAAACTGAAGCTGCCCACTCACAGCCATGCAAATTAGCCACCTTGGAAATGGAGTCTTCAACCCCAATCAAGCCTTCTGATGACTGTAGCCCTAGCTGACATCTGACCACAACCCATGAGAAACACTGAGTCAAAACTGCTCAGCCATGCCACTCCCAAATTCCTGACCCTCAGAAATCATGGGAGGTAGTAAATGACTATTGTTTTAAGCCACTACTTTTGGGATCATTTGTTATGTAGTTTTAGATAACGAGTACAACCTACCATTGAGCGTGTCTGGAATACCATCCTTCTGCTTCTTTTGTTATCCTTAGAAACTCCTACTTGATCTCTAAGGGCCAGCTCTTCTGAGAAGCCTGCCCTCATTTTCCTACTCAGACCCAAGCTCTGTTGCATTCAGCTCTATTAGCAATTCTCACACTGTAATCTTTTTGTTTTTGTTGTTGTTTTTAGAGACAGAGTCTCACTCTGTTGCCTAGACTAGAGTGCAGTGTCTTCTTAATAGCATTTATTAAAGAAATAAATGATGGAAACTTCAGCTCTGGACAAGAGAAAGAAAGGAAGGAAGGAAGGAAAGAAGGAAGGAGGGAAGAGAGAATAGCATTACAGGATTGTAATGCTATTCAATACATTGAATAGCAATATATTGAATTACTATTCAATACATTGAAAGATAGCATTGCAGGATTAGCCTAGAAAGCTCCTAGGTCTTTACTTCACACTGAAAACTTCCTTCCCTGGTCATAAAAATGCCAACAAAGCCTAGATAAGCTATAGCAAGTAGTTCCATAACATCTTTCACCCTCAGAAAATTAGTCTAAGGTGCAGGGAGAAGGGACCATTCATGCACTATTGGTGGAACTCAAATTAGAACAAGAACAAGCCTCTATGGAAAGAAGTATGGAGATTGCTCAAAGAACTAAAAGTAAATCTACCATTTGACTGTGCATTTCCATTACTAAGCATTCATCCAAACAAACAAACAAAAAAGACATTTTACCACAGGGATATTTGCACTAGAATGTTCATAGCTGCTCAGTTCACAATCACAAAGGTGTAGAAACAACCCAAGTGCGCATCAACAGATGAATGGATTAATCAACTGTAGTGTATGTATACCATGGTATACTATTCATCCATCTTTTGTAAACAACCTGGATGGATTTAGAGAACATTCTTCTAAGTAAAGTATCTCACAAGATTGGAAAAACAAGCATTGCATGTACTCAATACCAATTTAAAACTAGGAGATTAACAATCACAGACCCACAAGAGAAAAAATATCAATTAAGCTTAAGAAGGGGCAGGAGAGAAGCGATTCAGTAGCTACCCACCCACTGAGTACAATGCATGGATATTTGGCACTCTCCCTGGGTGTAGGACATAACTACAGCTCTGATTTTTACCTGTCATATACAAATTATATAACCTAATGGTTTATACTCACATATTAACCAAAAATTTAAAAGAATGAAAAAATAATAATTAGTCTGAGGATAGAAAAATATAAGAGCAATTACAAAAAAGAGCTGGAACAATAATACAGTAAAAAACTGAGTGCCAGTGCCATGGCATGGGAAGGAAAAGAGGTGGATCTTGACAGTATCTAAAAGAGAAGAACCTCTGGTTTCAGACACTTCCTGTTGACAGAACCAAGAGGAAGTGTGTCTTAATAAGGCCTTAGAAGGGGGCTAGGAGAGCAATGGGTTGGGGATACTTTTCCATACCTCAATCTTGATAATGAAAATTATTTGGGAGTCTTGGCACCCATATCTCAGGGGTTAGGGTGCCAGCCACATACACCAGGGCTGGCAGTTTTGAACTCAGCCCAGGCCTGCTAAGCAACAATGACAACTACAACAACAACAACAACAAAATAGCCGGATGTTGTGGCTGGTGCCTGTAGTCCCAGCTAGTGGGAGGCTGAGGCAAGAGAATTGCTTAAGCCTAGGAGTTTGAGGTTGCTGTGAGCTCTGATGTCACAGCACTCTACCAAGGGCAACATAATGAGACTTTGTCTCAAAAAAAAAAAAAGAAAGAAAGAAAGAAAATTATTTGGGGAGTAGAGAATGAAAAAGTCTCAGAGGTAAGGCATTGAGTCTAAAACCTAACATAGATTTGAGAAAATGCCCAGCTAGAACATAAGCAGTCAGACAATTAAGTACATAAGTTCATCTTAGAAAAAGTGCTGCATCCCTCATTACTGAATATCACTATGGTCTCCTTTGAGGTACTGTCTTGCAAAGCTATGCACCAAGGCCAGTGCCTAGTCCACCCTCCAAAATAATTTTGGAACTCTTTTTCATTATCATCATACAACGTCTAACAACAAAGTTTGTGAACTCATTCCAAAAAATCCTCCGAAAAGTGCTACATACCTTGTTGCTAAATATTATGGTCACCAGATGGCCAAAGGGAGTACTTCAAAGATGACTGTAGTGATATTCAGCAATGAAGTATGTTGCACTTTTTCTAGGATGTTCTAGGATGAGTTCTCAAACTTAACTGTCTAACCTCATATATCTTGGAAAGATTTAGAAAGCAGAAAAGAGAGGGCAAATTTAGACATAGTTATAGATATGGAAATCAACTGATCCAAACAACACAATAAAGTAGCATCAATAGATGTACGTTGAAGATTAACAATTCAGGAATAGAAAATATCTATTTAAGCACTAAAGCACATTTCAAAAAACCAATCCAAGTGGAAGCAGAGCAAGATGGAGGACTACAGACATTTCTTTAGCAGCCACTTGCAGTGAGATTGGGGAGAAAAGACTCCAGCTACATAGTTTGACTTGGGTGTCCTACCATTTAACCCTTCCAGGTCACAGTGAAAATCATTCCAGGAGTACAGTGAAATAGCAGAGGATTCCAGGAGCCAAGAAGGAGGTCAGGAGCAGTGGAAGAAGACAATAGAAGGCGAGTGCCTGGATGTAGACAGAGGCCAGTCAGCCCTCTGGCAGAGATCTGGAGACAGGGAACGCCTATCCTGCAGTTTCCTTGGACTTGGGCACTCACAACAGCTGCTTTGGGAGGACATATGAGAGTGAACTTGAACTGTACCCTATGGCTGGGATTGAACCACTGGGTGAGGTGGAACTCTCATCAGTTCAGCAGCTATCAGGGTGCTGCCATTATTGGGGGGGGGGCACCTGGGAAGAACAGCCTACAGGGTCCTGGCACCTGGCTGGCTCTGGCACATTTGCTGTGCATGGGCAACCATCCGTGGGGTGAGTCGGGTGGCTCTGGCACCCTTGGGAAAGCCACTTTGTGGCCAAGGGACACTGTTTGGAAGGTTGAAGCATGTCTCCTAAGAAATCAGGCAAGAGCTTCAGGCTCCCAGCCCTATGGGAATTGAATGCTAGTAAGAGACCAACCCCTGATTGAGGGCAAATAAATCAGGAAGATGGGACTGGGTCTCCTTGGCAACTAAATAGTGGCTTCCAGCCCACTCTCATACAGTAGAATCAGCATGTATGATTTGCGTCTCCTAACCCTGGTGTGCCATTGCATGTCCAGGCAACATAATGCATTATATAACTTTTTTCTTTTTCCTATCTTCTTGGAGCACCAACTGGTGTCCAGGCAATATATTGCAATTTTTTAAAAATTTCTTTCCTCATTTTTTTTTTGTTCTGTTGTGTTTTTATTTTTTCATTTTTATTTTCTTCAAGATCAAGGCCTCCATGTTTGCTATGGTTTCTCTGCCCCTTTTTTTTCTTTCTTTCTTTTCTATTTCTCTCCCTTTTTCTTTCTTTTTGTGGAGATTCTTCTAATTTTCTCATCATTCCCTCTTAAATTTCTCAAATAACAACTAAGATATTACTTTTTAATATTTTATGCAATTTTATGTTTAATTTTCTTTATCTATTTTCTCTTTTTTCTGATCCATTTTATTCTATTTCATTCTGTATTCTTTTTATTTTATTCTTTTTCACTCTGAGGCCTGGGCTGGAGTATGACTGCATTGGCCTGGTTCAAGGTCTTGAGTCCTCAGTCTAGGAAGTCCTTCTAGCTTTGACTTTTGAAAGGAGAGCATTGGTAGGTCCCCACTGCAAAATACTGCTGATTTTATTCTATACTTGGTGGAGTTAGGGTATAGCTTTTCCTCAGGCTGGTAAGGTGCTCCTGACCTCAAGGAACACACCCAGCCTGGCTCCCCAGAGTCCTGGAATTGCAGGTCAAAACATCCTGCCAAACACCACTACTACTTTCCATCTTTCTTTTGTTCTTTTTTTAAAATTTTTTTTCCTTTCACCCCTTTTTCCTTTTTTCTTTCTTTTCACCTTTCCGGCTCTTTATTCTTCTCTTGCTTTTTGCCCTATACTAAAAGGCCACTTCAACACCTAAGCACAGAGACAAGGTAATTTAAAGAGAAACAGGGAGTGAGGAAAAAGTAAAGGAATGAAATAAATAAGAAGAAAACACAGATGAGGAGGAAACAACAGAAAAATTCTGGCAACATGAAAAACCAGAACAGATCAATCCCCCAAGGGATCATGAGGTTTCTGCTAAAGAGAATCTCACCTATAAAGAAATTATGGAAATGACAGAAAGGGAATTTAAAGTAGGGACAGAAAAACAATGAAGGGAATTGAAGGGCAAGTGTAAAACCACCAAAAGGACCAAAATCTAACCCAAAAAATGAATGAAAGACATGAAATTAGAAAAGCTATATCAGATCTTATGGACTTTAAGGAGTCAATCAGGGAACCTAAAGATGCAGTAGAAAGTATCAATAACTGATTAGACCATGGAGAAGAGAGAATCTCAGAGCTCGAGGACAAGGCTCTTGAGCTAACTCAGGCATTTAAAGAGGCAGAAAAGAAGAGAGAAAAAACACAGCAATCACTTAGAGAATTACAAGACTTGGCAAAGCATTCAAACATAGAAATTATAGGTAACCCTGAAGAGGAAGAAGAACAATCCAAAGAAATGGAAGCCCTACTGACTATATCATAAACGAAAATTTCTCAAGCATTACCAAAGATTCCAACACACTCCTTTTAGAGGAATACCAAACCCAGGTTCATCTCAACACAAACAGAGCATCTCCAACACACATTGTAATGAACCTATCCAAAGTCAAAATATATATATTAACCAGTGTGATGTAAGCATTTCTAATTCTATATGAAACCAGCACATCGTACCCCATAAATACATTAATGTATACATGATCTATGTTTATTATTTAATAAAAAATAAAGTCAAAATAAAAGAGAAAATTTTGCAAGCAGCCAAGGGTAAGCACCAATTGACCTATAAGGGCAGATCCATCAAGGTAACAATGGACCTTTCAACCAAAGCTTTTCAAGCAAGAAAAGAATGGTCATCTACCTTTAACCTTAACAAAACAATTTTCAATCCAGGATTCTGTCTCCTGCTAACTAAGCTTCAAATTCAATGAAGAAATAAACTCTTTTACTGACATGCAAACATTGAGGAAATTTGCCACAACAAGACAATCTCTGCAGGAAATTCTCAGACCTGTTCTCCACACTGACCATCACAATGAACCACCAGCAAAGTAACAACCAGAAACTAAAAGACAGTGGCACAAAGTGTAAAACTAAGCAACGGACTTTCACAAAATAAGATGACTAGAACCCCACATTTTGTTGTTGTTGTAGTTGTCATTGTTGCTTTATTAGCTGGCCCAGGCTGGGTTCAAATCCACCAGCATTGGTGCATGTGGCCAGTGCCCTACCCACTGAGCTACAGGGGCTTCCCTGCTCTTCCTTTTTCATCTCCTTGAGCACAAAGTGTAAAACTAAGCAACAGACTTTCACAAAATAAGATAACTAGAACTCCACCATAGTTATCAATTTTCTCAATAAATGTAAATGGCTCTAATTCCCCACTGAAGAAGCACAGGCTGGCTTGGATAAAAAAGCACAAGCCATCTATATGCTGCCTCCAGGGCATACCTAACATCAAAAGACCAAACAAAATTCAGGGTGAGAGGTTGAAAAATAGTATTTCAGGCAAATGAAAATGAGAAGAAAAGAGGGGTTGCAATCTCCTTTTCAGATACAAGTGGATTAAACCAACTAAAGTTAAGAAAGACAAAGATGGTCACTTCAAACTGGTCAATGGAACAAAGGGAACAATACAAGAGGACATTTTAATTCTAAATACTTATGCACCCAGCTGAAATGTTCCCAGACTTATGAAACAGACCTTAATTGGTCTGAACAATATGATATCCTACCAAACCACAATAGCTGGAGACTTTAACACCCCTCTGATAGAAGTGGACAATCCAAAAATAAATAAATAAATAAATAAAAATAAAAAATAAAAAAAAAAAGAAGTGGACAATCCTCTAAACAGAAACTAAACACAGAAACAAGGGACTTAAATGAGACCCTAGAACAACTGGGCTTAATAGACATATACATAACATACTATCCCAAAGCTAACAAATATATGTTCTTCTCATCGCCCATGGATCATACTCCAAAACAGATCATATCCTAAGACACAAATCAAACATCAACAAAATTAGGAGTTGAAATTATACTTTATATCTTTTTAGATCACAAGGCAATAAAGGTGGAACTCAACTCCAAAACTTTCATCCTCATTCAAAGGCATGGAAACTAAACCTTATTCTGAGTGATAGTAGGTCAAGGAGTGGATAAAGGAGGAAATTACGAAATTCCTTGAACATAACTACAATGAAGCCACAAGCTACCAAAACCTGTGGGATACTGCAAAAGCAGTCCTAAGAGGGAATTTATCATATTAGATGCCTATATCCAAAAATTAGAAAGAGAGCACATCAACAACTTAATGAATCATCTCAAGGAGATGAAAAAGGAAGAGCAGGGGCTTGGCGCCTGTGGCAGCTAAGGCACCAGCCACATACACCTAAGGTGGCAGGTTCGAATCCCCAGCCCAGGCCCACCAAACAACAATGATGGCTGCAACCAAATAAATGGCCAGGCATTGTGGCAGGTACCTGTAGTCCTAGCTACTTGGGAGGCTGAGGCAGGAGAGTCGCTTGAGCCCAGGAGTTGGAGGTTGCTGTGAGCTGTGATGCCATGGCACTCTACCCAGTGGGATAGCTTGAGGCTCTGTCTCAAAAAAAAAGAAAAAAAAAAAAAAAGGAAGAGCAGGGCAGTCTCTGTAGCCCAGTGGGTAGGGCACTGGCCACATACACCAAGGCCAGTGGGTTTGAACCCAGGCTAGGCCAGCTAATAAAACAACAGGAACAACTGCAACAACAACAACAAAAATAGCCAGTTGTTGTGGTGAATGCCTGTAGTCCCAGCTACTTGGGAGGGTGAGGCAAGAGAATCACTTAAGCCTAAGAGTTTGAGGTTGCTGTGAGCTGTGATGCCAAGCACTCTACCCAGGGTGATAGCTTGAGACTGTCTCAAAAAAAAAAGAAAAGAAAAGGAAGAGAAATACAGTCACAAACCTAGCAGAAGGAAAGAAATAGCCAAAATTAAATCTGAAATAAAAACATGAAACTGAAAATAAAAGAATGATTCAGAAAATGAATGAAACAAAAAGTTGGTTCTTCAAAAAGGTAAACAAGGGCCAGGTGCAGTGACTTATGACTGTAATCCTAGCACTTTGAGAGGTTGATATATTGGATCACCTAAGCTCAGGAGTTCAAGACTAGCCTAAGCAAGAGCGAGACCTCCTCTCTAAAAAATAGCAGAGAGTTGTGACAGACACCTGTAGTCCCAGCTACTTGGGAGACTAAGACAGAGGATCACTTAAATCTAAAAGTTTGAGCTATGATACCACAGCACTCTACTGAGGGTGACAAAGTGAGACTCTGTCAAAAAAAAAAAAAAGCAAGCAAGAAAGAAGACATAAACAAAATTGATAAAGATTTGGCCAGATTAATTAGAAACAGAAAAGTAAGATCTCTAATAACCTCAATCAGAAATGAAAAAAGGAAAGTAATAACAGATACCACAGAAATACAAGAGATTATCTCTGACTACAACAAAAAACTCTATGCCCAGAAATTTGACAATGTGGAGTAAATGGACCAATACTCAGAATCCACCTATACTTAACCAGGAAAAAATAGATCTCTTGAAGAGACCAATATCAAGAACTGAACTTGAACGAACAATAAAGAAGATTCCAACAACAACAACAACAAAAAGCCCAAGACCAGATGGCTTCAAACCAGAATTCTATCAAACCTTCAAAGAAGAGCTTATACCTATACTGTAGAACCTATTGCAAAACGTTGAGAAGGAAGGAAACTTTCCCAACACATTCTATGAAGCAAACATCACTCTGATTCCAAAATCAGGAAAAGACCCAATTAAAAAGGAGAACTATAGACCAATTCAATTAATGAATACTAATGCAAAAATACTCAATAAAATCCTAGCAAATAGGCTTGGCGCCTATAGTTTAGCAGCTAGAGCACCAGCCACATACACCAGAGCTGGTGGGTTCGAACCCAGCCCAGGCCTGCCAAACAACAATGACTCCTACAACAAAAAAATATAGCTGGGTGTTGTGATAGGCACCTGTAGTCCCAGTTACTTGGGAGGCTGAGGCAGGAGAATCACTTAAGCCCAAGAGTTTGAGGTTGTTGTGAGCTGTGATGCCACAGCACTCTACCAAGGGTGACATAGTGAGATTCTGTCTCAAAAAAAAAATTCTGGTAAATAGATTACAGCTACACATTTTAAAAAAAATTACACATCATGATCAAGTAGGCTTTATCCTAGGGATGCAAGGTTGTTTTAATATACTCAAACCCATAGAAGCAAAAACTGTGTTTTTAACACACACAAATCAATAGAAGCAAAAATAAATATCATATGATCCTCTCAATGGATGCAGAAAAAACATTTGACAGTTCAATATTGTTTTCTAGTAAGAACACTTAAGAAATGGGTGGTGCCTGTGGCTCAGCGAGTAGGGCACTTGCCCCATATACTGAGAGGGGTGGGTTCAAACCTGACCCCAGCCAAACTGCAACAAAAAAATAGCTGGGTGTTGTGGCGGGCACCTGTAGTCCCAGCTACTCGAGAGGCTGAGGCAAGAGAGTCGCCTAAGCCCAGGTGTTGGTGGTTGCTGTGAGCTGTGACGCCACAGCACTCTACCAAGGGCAATAAAGTGAGGCTCTGTCTCTAAAAAAAAAAGAAGAAAGAATATTTTTAAAAAATCTTAAACTGATTGAAGCCATTTATGACAAATCCACAGCCAATATCATACTGAATGTAGTAAAACTGAAAACTTTTCCACTTAGAACTAGAACCAGACAAGGATATCCATTATTGCCACTACTATTCAAAATAGTTATAGTTCTAGCCAATGTAATCAGTCAAGAGGCAGACATTGAGGGCATCCCAATGGGGGTAGAGGAGGTCAAACTCTCACTTTTTGCCAATGATATGATCTTATATTTAGAAAACCACAGAGATTCAACTACAAGACTCCTGGAAGTGATCAATAAATGCAGTGATGTCTCAATGTATAAAATCAATGTCCATAAATCAGTAGCCTTGATATATGCCAATAACAGCCAGGTTGAGAAGCAAATCAAGGATATAATTCTCTTCACAGTAGCTTCAAAGAAAATGAAATACTAGGAATATACCTAACAAAGAAGGTGAAGGATCTCTACAAAAAGAATTACGAAACTCTACAAAAATAAATAGCAGAAGATATTAACAAATGGAAGAACATACCATGCTCTTGGCTGGGAAAACTCAACATTGTTAAAATGTCTGTTCTATCCAAAGCAATCTACAGATTTAAAGCCATTTCCATTAAAATACCAACATCGTACTTTGAAGAACTCAAAAAACTAGTTCTTTGTTTTGTATGGAACCAGAAAAAAACCCATATAGCCAAGGCAATTCTTTTTTTCTTATTATTAAATCATAGCTGTGTACATTAATGCAATAGGGTACAATGTGCTGGTTTTACATACCATCTGAAATATTTTCATCAAACTAGTTAACATAGCCTTCACCGCATTTTCTTAGTTATACTCTACACTTAGTAACTTTAACACGTACCCTTGTAAAATGCACCGTAGGTGTGGTCCCACCAATTACCCTTCCTCCACCCCTCCTTCCCCCACCCCTTATCTCCCCTCCCTCTCCTCTTTCCCCTTCTTCTTGGGCTATAGTTGAATTATAGCTTTCATATGAAAGCTATAAATTGGTTTCATAATAGGGCTTAGCACATCAGATACTTTTTCTTCCATTCTTGAGGTACTTTGCTAAGAAGAATATGTTTCAGCTCCATCCATGTAAACATGAAAGAGGTAAAGTTTCCATCTTTTCTTAAGGCTGAATAATATTCCATGGTGCACATATACCACAATTTATTAATCCATTCATGGGTCAATGGGCACTTGGGCTTCTTCCATGACTTAGCAATTATGAATTGGGCTGCAATAAATATTCTGGTGCAAATATCTTTGTTTTAAAGCGATTTTTGGTCTTCTGGATATATACCTAGTAGAGGAATTGAAGGATCGAATGGCAAGTCTATTTTTAGACTTAAGTGATCTCCAAACATCTTTCCAAAAGAAACATATTAGTTTGCATTCCCACCAGCAGTGCAGAAGTGTTCCCTTTTCTCCAAATCCACGCCAACATCTCTGGTTTTGGGATTTTGTGATGTGGGCTAATCTTACTAGAGTTAGATGATATCTCAAAGTGGTTTTGATTTGCATTTCTCTTATAATTAAGGATGATGAGCATTTTTTCATGTGTCTGTAGGCCTTGTGCCTGTCTTCTTCAGAGATCACTTGTTCTTTTCTTGCTAATACATTTGAGTTCTCTGTGGATTCTGGTTATTAAACCTTTGTCAGAGACATAACCTGAAAATATCTTCTCCCATTCTGACAGCTATCTGCTGTTTTACTTACTGTGTTTTTGGCTGTGCAGAAGCTTTTTAGTTTGAGCAGATCCCAGTAATGTAGTTTTGGTGTTGCTTCAATTGCCCAGGGTGGGTGGGGGGTCTTCCTCATAAAATATTCATTTAGGCCAATTTCTTCAAGTGTTTTCCCTGCACTTTCTTCTAGTATTTTTATAGTTTCATGTCTTAAGTTTAAATCTTTAATCCAGTTAGTCTATCTTAGTTAATGGTAGCAGGGGTCCTCAAACTACAGCCCGCGGGCCACATGCGGTCTGCCTAGAACATTTATCCGGCCTGCTGGGTGTTTTTGCTGTCGCCGCCTGTCCTGCTTAGCAGCCAACTTGTCCCGGGGCCCACAGTCTGGCCCTCCAATGGTCTGAGGGACAGTGAACTGGCCCTCTGTTTGAAAAGTTTGAGGACCCCTGGAAAGGTGTGGGTCCAGTTTCAGTCTTCTACAGGTCGCCAGCCAGTTCACCCAGCACCATTTGTTAAATAGGGAATCTTTTCCCCACTGAATGTTTTTAATTAGCTTATTGGAGATCAAATACTGGTAAGTAGCTGGGTTCATCTCTTAGTTCTCTATCCTGTTCCATACATCTACCTCTCTGTTTTTGTGCCAGTACCATGGAGTTTTGATCATTATCGATTTATACTACAGTCTGAGGTCTGGTAGCGTGATTCCTCCTGCTTTGTTTTTATTTCTGAGTAATGTCTAGGCTATTCAAGGTTTTTTTCTGATTCCATATAAAATGAAGTATTATTTTTTTGAGATCTTTAAAGTATGACAGTATGGAGCTTTAATAGGGATTGCATTAAAATTCTATATTGCGGCTCGGCGCCTATAGCTCAACTGGCTAAGGCGCCAGCCACGTACACCTAAGGTGGCGGGTTCAAATCCCCAGCCCGGACCTGCCAAACAACAATGATGGCTGCAACCATAAAATAGCCAGGCATTGTGGCGGGCGCCTGTGGTCCCAGCTACTTGGGAGGCGGAGGCAAGAGACTCACTTGAGCCCAGGAGTTGGAGGTTGCTGTGAGCTGTGATGCCACGGCACTCTACCCAGGGGGACAGCTTGAGGCTCTGTCTCAAAAAAAAAAAATAGTCTATATTAAAATCCACAGTTAGAATTCAGGCATAAAATACATGGGCTTGTATCCAACACTTAACCTCACATCTGGGAAAACACGAAAAACTTGGTGCAGTCAAGTGTTCATCTGTCTGACATGTGCCACTGTGGGTATCTGACTTGCTTGGCTTGCTTTTTTTAATGTTTGCCCAATTTGTTTTTCTTTTTTGCTTTGTGGAAGGCTGCACAAGCCCTCAGGGCAGTATTGAATACTTTCTGATGAACAGAAAGAAGGTTGCTGACATGGCAAAAGCTTCAGAAAGCTATAAACATGGAAAGTTTTCCAAAATGTTATTATCTTTACATTTTGTACCAGTCTCAGATATTGATGACAGCAAATGTAATTGTTTTTGAATTTGAGAATTAGTTTTTTACCGTCCCAAGTTGTATGTCCATTTGTAGTATAGGTGGTAACAAAAAGGAGCATTATGAAGGCTAGACTATCATGTGGGGTTCATGATGATGCCCAGCAGTATTTATTTTCTGGTTCATTTTAAACATCACATGAATGGAAAATGTGTAGGGTTGACAAGATAGATGTTTTCTGCCACTGGCTATACAAATAGTAAAACTTGAGGTGAGGATTAGGGAGAAACAACAGCTCTTTAATACTGAAGCTAACTAAGATAAGAATTATTGCACCTTATTTACTTTCATTTTAGAATATTATTTTTTTTTATATTTCTAAATTTTATTTTAGTGAGCTGATAAAGGCCTAACTAGGGTGGAACCAATGACAACAAACATTGAACCAACAACATTAAAAAGAGTATAATTTGCATCCTAAATTATACAAAGAACTTATCAGAGAAACATAAAATTAGGTATTTCCATGTCAAGTTAAAATGTGATTAAAGTAATAATATTAATATTGATAATACTGATTAATACAATAATAATATTGAATATTATTATTATTGATAATAATATTAATATTGATAATGAAGGGAGTGGAGAAAGATGATGGCCAAGTAACAGCTTCTTTGCAATGGTGTCTGGTGAGATTGGAGAGAGAAGACTCCAGGTACCTCTGGCTTTTGGGCTTTTCCCAGAAACATCCTCTTTGGGACACAGGGAGATAACAAAAAACTTCTGGACACCAGGAGGAAGATGAAAGCAGTGAAGAAGTGGCAAGTGGTTGTGTTGCTTCTGAGGCCATGGTGGCTGCTAGGGCTGTAGATACAATAGCAGCGAGATTGCAGTCAAGGAAGGCCTTCCCTGCAGGTTGTTTTGAGTTTTTTTGACTTGGGTACTTGGTTGAATTACTTTAGGAGACCTTGGGGAAGACTGTGGGTGACTTTAAGTGCTGTTCAAAGTCTGGGACTGAGCCATTAGGCTGGAAAGGAGCTACAGTTGTTTGGCTGTGGGCCACGTGCAGCCCTTGTGGGAGGAACTGCCTTACAGACTCCGCCCTCAGGGTCACAGAGTGAGGCCTGGGCTGGGAGACCTGGGTGACTGATTTAGTGACTGTGAAGAGTGCAAAAGGCCGGGACTGAGACAAAGGGAAGAGTGGAACTTTCAGTGTTTAGAAGTAGGAAAGCTCCCTTGCAGCCTCAGATCTCAGGGGCGTAGAGTGAGACTGGCTTTGGGCATTCCTGATAAGCAGGCAGCAACTTCAAGAGAGATCCTACCAATACCTGCTTTCCTGGGAAAACCTCTGCTTAGCCAAGGTTAAGGGTTTAACATGTCTTTTAAGTGAGCTGACGAGAGATTCAGGCTCTCAGCCCTGTGGGGTTTGAGGGCAAAGAAGTCAGCCTCAAGTCTCCATCTTATACAGCTAAATCACTATTTTGATTACCATCTCATATCCGAGAAGATCACCTGTTGCGCAGCAAATATTTAGCAAAATATATATACTGCTCTGTTTTTGTTTTCCCTTTTTTTATTTCAACTTCCCCCCTTAGATTTTTCTTTTTTTTCTTTTCTGTCTTCATTTTTCTAGTGTAAATATAATTTTCCATTTTTGCCTTCTTTAAAAATAAGAACTTCATTTTTGATAGTTTTTATGCCCCTATTATTTGGTTTCTCCCCCAATTTTATCCTGTAAGGTTTTTTGTTTGTTTGTTCTGGTTTGATTTATAGGTTTTTTGTTTTTCTTCTCTATTTGGTGGAAGTGGGGTACTGTGTCTGCTAAGGCCGGCAAAGAGCTGCTGACTTCAAGGGAACCACCCAACCCAGTACCCCCAGAGGTTGGGAGTTTCTAAGGGGTGGGTCAATGTACCCTACTGTACACCATTATTACTTCTGTCTCCCTCTTTCTGTGCTTCTCTTCTTTCTGTCAGTCTTTCCTTTTACTCAACTCCTCTCCTTTCTTTTTTTAATTGTTTTTCCCTTCTTGCTCTTTAATATTCTCATCCTTTTATTCCTGTATGAAAAGGACTCATCAAAACCTTAGGTCAGAGTCATGGTCACATAAAGAGCAAGAAGAAGTGAAAAAACAAATTATGGCAAGGAAACAGATAAAAGAAAACATTCATGGGGAAGAAACAGCACAAAAATCATGGCAACATGAAAAACCAGTCTAGAGCAACCTCCCCAAGGGACCATGAGGTGGTTACTGCAAATTATTCCACTTATAATGTAAGAAATTACAGAAGGGGAATTTAAAATACAGATGATGAGAACAATGAAGGAAATTGCTGATAAAGTGGAAAATAACCAAAAGGAAGTCCCAAAACAATCAAATAAGAGATGAATGATATGAAGTATATAGAAAGGATAAAGCAGAGCTGAAGGAATTAAAACAGTCAATTACAGAACTTAAAGATGCAGTAGAAAGTATCAATAACAGATTAGACCATGCAGAAGAAAAAATCTCAGAGGTAGAGGACAAAGCTCTTGAGATAACTCAGGTAGTTAAAGAGGCAGAGAAAAAGAAAAAGAAGAACATTCACTGAAAGAATAGTGGGCCTTGAATCATTCAAACATACAAGTTATATGTATCCCAAAAGGGAAGAAAAATGCCCCAGAGAAATGGAAGCCATCGTAGACAATATTATAAATGAAAATTTCTCAAATATCACCAAAGATTCTGACACACTTCTTTCAGAGGGACAACAGACCACAAGTTGCCTCAACTCAAATAGAGCTTCTCCAAGACAAATTGTGATGAACTTGTCCAAAGTCAAGACAAAAGAAAAGATTTTGAAAGCTGCCAGGAGTAAGCACCAATTGACCTACAGGGGTAAATCCATCAGGATGACTGCAGATTTCTCTAATGAAACTTTTTAAGCCAGAAGACTATGGTCATCTACCTTTAATCTACTTAAACAAAATACTCTCCAGCTCAGAATTCTATATCCTGCTAAGCTAAGCTTTTAAATTGATGGATAAATCAAACTTTTACTGATATCCAAACATTGAGAAAATTTGCCACAGCACGATCATCTCTACAGGAAATACTTCAACGCATTCTACACATTGACCTACATAAGGGACCACCAGCAAGTAAGACCACCCAGAAATTAAAGGACAGAACCTAGCTTTTACAATGATGCAAAAAACAAAACTAAGCAATGGACTTCACAAAGTAAAATGAATAGAATGCTACCCACACTTATTATTTCAATAAATGTTAATAGCTTAAACTCCCCACTGAAGAGGCATAGACTGGCTGATTGGATAAAAAAACATAAGCCATCCATTTGCTGTCTTCAAGAAACACACCTAGCCTCAATAGACAAATTAAAACTCAGAGTTAAGGGTTGGAAGATAATTTTTCAGGCAAACAGAATTCAGAAGGAAAGAGGGGTTGTAATCTTATTTTCAGATACAAGTGGATGTAATACAACTAAAATCAAAAAAGACAAAGTTGGACACTTCATATTGGTCAAGGGAAAAATACAACAAGAAGACATTTCAATTCTAAATATTTATGTACCAAACTTAAATGCTCCCAGATTCTTGAAACAGACCTCAATTAATCTGAGCAATATGATATAACACCATAATAACAATGGACTTTAATACTCCTTTTACAGAGCTGCACAAATCCTCTGAACAGAAATTAAACAAAGATATAAAGGATTTAAATGAGACCCTAGGACAACTGTGCTTAATAGACGTATATAGAGCACTCCATCCCAAAGATAAAGAGTATACATTCTTCTCATTGGCCCATGAAACATTCTCCAAAATTTATCATATCCTAGGACACAAAACAAATCTTCACCAGAATCAAAATAATTGAATTTTTACTTTGTATCTTCTCAGACCACAAGGCATTAAAGGTGGAACTCAACTCCAACAAAAGCATTCCACCCCACAGAAAGCCATGGAAATTTAACAACTTTATGCTGAATGGCAATTGGGTGCAGGAAGAAATAAACGGGGAAATCATTAACTTCCCTGAGCATAACAACAATGAAGACATAAGCTACCAAAACCTGTGGGATACAACAAAAGCAGTCCTGAGAGAAAAATTGATTAGTTTAGATGCCTAATCTGGAAAATAGAAAGAAAGTGTATCAACAAACTCATAAACCATCTTGTGGAATTGGAAAAAGAAGAACAGTCTAAGCTTAAACCCAGCAGAAGAAAAGAAATATCCAAAATTAAATCAGAGATTAATGAAATTGAAAACAAAAGAAACATTCAGAAAATCAATGAAACAAGGAATTGGTTTTTTGAAAAATAAATAAAATAGATAAACATTTGGCTACACTAACTAGACATAGAAAAGTAAAATCTCTAGTAACTTCAATCAGAAATGATAAGAAGACAATAATAACTGGTGCCACAGAGATAAAGAGATTATCTCTGAATACAACAAGAAAATCTATGTCCAGAAATTTGACAATGTGAAGGGAATGGATCAATATTTGGAATCACACCCTGTCCCTAGACTTATCTATGAAGAAACAGAGCTCTTGAACTGACTAATTTCAAGCACTGAGATCAAAGAAACAGTAAAAATCTCCTGACATAAAAATGCCCTGGTATGGATGACTTCACACCAGAATTCTATCAAACCTTCAAAGAAGAGCTTATTCCCATACTGCAGAAAGTATTCCAAAAAATTGAAGAGGGAGGAATCTTTGCCAACACGTTCTATGAAGCAAACATCACCTTGATAACAAAACCAGGAAAAGATTCAACTAAAAAGGAGAACTTCAGACCAATTTCACTAATGAATATAGATGCAAAAATTCTCAACAAAATCCTAGCCGATAGATTACAGCTCATCATCAAAAAAGTCATACATTATGATCAAGTAGGTTTCATCCAAGGGATGCAAGGTTGGTTTAACATACACAAGTCCATAAACATTATTCACCATATCTGAAGAAGCAAAAACAAAAGACCATATAATCCTCTCAACAGACACAGAAAAAGTATTTAATAAAATCCAGCATCCTTTTCTATTTAGCACACTGAAGAGTATAGGCATAGGTGGCACATTTCTTAAACTGATTGAAGGTATCTATGACGAACCCATAGCTAATATTTTACAGAATGGAGTAAAACTGAAAGCTGTTCCTCTTAGAACTAGAAGGAGGAACTGGAAAAAAAGGTTGTCTTCTATTGCCACTACTATTCAACATAATGCTGAAAGTTCTAGCCAATATAATCAGGCAAAAGAAAGAAATAAAGGGCATCCAGATGGGAGCAGAGGAGGTCAAATTCTCCCTCTTTGCTGATGATATGATCTTATAATTAGAGAACCCCAAAGTGTCAACCACAGGACTCCTAAAAGTCATCAAAAAATATAGTTATGTCTCAGGATATAAAAACAATGTCCACAATTTAGTAGCCTTTGTATATGCCAATAACTGCCGAGAAGCTAGTTAAGGACACAACCCCCTTCACCATAGCTTCAAAGAAAATGAAATACCTAGGAATATATCTAACAAAGGAGGCAAAGGACCTCTATAAAGAAAATTATGAAACCCTAAGAAGGGGAATAGCAAAGAATATTAACAAATGGAGGAATATATTATGCTCATGGCTGAGAAGAATCAACATTGTTAAAATGTCTATACTTCCCAAAGCAATTTACAGATTCATTGCCATCCCTCACAAAATACCAACATCATACTCTCAAGACTTGGAAAAAATAATTCTTTGTTTTGTATGGAACTAGGAAAAAACCCCATATAGATAATGCAGTTCTTATTAATAAAAACAATGCTGGGGGCATCAGCCTACCAGACTTTAGGCTGTACTACAAGGCCATAGTAGTCAAAACAGCATGGTACTGGCACAAAAATAGAGACATAGACATTTGGAACCCAATAGAAAACCAGGAAATGAAACTAACATATTATAGCCACCTAATGTTCTATGAACCAAACAAGAACATACACTGGGGGAAAGACTCCCTATTCAATAAATTGTGCTGGAAGAACTGGATATCCACATGAAAAAGACTGAAACTGGACCCGCACGTTTCTGCACTCATAAAAATTGATTCAAGGTGGATAAAAGATCTAAATTTAAGGCATGGAATGATAAAAATTATCAAAGAAAGTGTTGGAAAAACACTTAAAGATATCAGCCTGGGGGAAGACTTGATGAAGAAGACTTCCATGGTGATTGCAACAACAACAAAAATAAACAAATGGGACTTAATTAAACTGAAAAGCTTTAGCACAGCTAAGGAGACAACAACCAAAGCAAGTAGATGACCTACACAATGGGAAAGGATATTTGCATATTTTGAATCAGACAACAGCTTGATAACTAGGATCTATAGAAAACTCAAATTAATCCACATGAAAAAAGCCAACAATCTCATATATCAATGGGAAAGAGAGATGAATAGAACCTTCTCTAAAGAAGACAGATGAATGGCTAATAAACATATGAAAAAATGCTTATCATCCTTAATTAGAGACATACAAATCAAAACCACCCTGAGATACCATCTAACCCCACCAAGAATGGCCCACATTACAAAATCTCAAAACTGCAAATTCTGGTGTGGATGTGGTGAGAAGGGAACACTTTTATAGTGCTGGTGGGACTGCAAACTAATACAACCCTTTTGGAAGGAAATATGAAGAACCCTGAAATAACTCAAGCTAGACCTCCCATTTGATTCTACAATCCCATTACTGGGCAACTACCCAGAAGGAAAAAATGCCTTTTATCATAAGGCCACTTGCACTAGACTGTTTATCACAGCTCAATTTACAATCACCAAAATGTAGAAACAGACTAAATGCCCATCAATGCAGGGATGGATTAACAAGCTTTTGTATATGTATACCATGGAATACTATTCAGCCATTTAAAAAGATGGAGACTTTTGTATTCACCTGGATGGAAGTGGAACACATTATTCGTAGTAAAGCATCACAACAATGGAGAAGCAAGAATCTCATGTACTCAATTCTGATATGAGGTCAATTAATGGAGAAGCAAGAATCTCATGTACTCAATTCTGATATGAGGTCAATTAATGATCTAGTACACAGTGAGGGGTGGGGGAAGGAGAGAACAGAGGGAGGAAAGGAGGGAGGGGGGGTCACGGTTTGTGACACACTTTTGGGGGGTGGGAAACAATTATAAGAGGGACTCTACCTAACAAATACAATCATTGTAAACTGGTTCTTTGTACACTCAATGAATCCTCAACAGTAAAATAAATAAATAAATAAATATTTTGATAATGAAGAACATTAGCAATCATGTTTTTACCATTAATATGAAGCTATAATAATACCTAAGATGATTGTTTTCTTTGAAGAGGTGGCATAAGTATTTAAGCACAATTAGTATAAAAGGCAATACTATATTATCTCAGTAATAATTGCCACATGTTTTTGTATGATAATATATCAGGTCAACTAACCTCAATTCTTTTTTTTTTTTTTTTTTAACTAACTTGAATTCTATAGTAGAAAATAACAAATATGAAAAGCTATAATGAATGGATAAGCATATTTTTATATTTAAATCACATATTCAGAATAGTAATGGTTTTTCCCTTTAAGTAAACATTGCTTGCCTCAAGTTTTTTATTAAATTCTAAGAACAATAGATAAATTGTTATCATTTTTTATTACTTCATCAAACATATATTGACTTTATACTAGGTTTCAGGTGCCTGTACTATGCACAATGACTGCAATTTTATACACAGTTGAACTAGAACAAAAAAAAATAACAGAGAAAAATACAATAAAAACACATTTTATGGTAGAATACTTTCCTGGTAGTGGTTATGTTATCAAATTTTTTAAGAACTATTTTAAAGTGATTAATTAGCAGTGCTCTAGATGTTAAATATTGCTTTAGTTATTTCAGCATTTACTGAAGCTCCACTATGCATGGGGCAGTGCCCTAGAAACAAAAAATGAATATATTCATGTTCATGCACTAATGTCTAGTGCAAGTTAAATGGAAAGTAAATATGCCAAACAGTAGAGCCATAAAGTGTTATGAGTATTGAGTTAGAAATGTGCACAAGTTACAGCAGAAACACAAAACACAGAAATGAGAGAATTGTCTCTTCTCTTTGGGAGTCATTGTCTTTGTAGAATATTACATAGAGAAGCTGATGGCAGACTGGGAGTGGATAAGAGTGGGAAGGATTCCAGTGCAATGGTACCACGTAGACAGGAGCATGAGGAATGCTACATTTCTGTTTTATGAAGTTGATGTGTTTTCATACACACTTACCACCGTCCAAACAGAAACAGTGGAAAGTAATGTAATACAAATATAGTGACAAACAAAACAAATGCCATATTTTCACCCTTATATTTTGTAATCATTTTATTACATGGAAGAGTAATAAAAATATTGAAACCTTTGAAGGGAAATGTTATTGTTCCCTAACAAAAATTCTCTTTATTTTGCATGGATAAAATAAATTATTTTATTCTGATATACTAAGTTTGGGAAATAAAGTATATGTTTATTTTTTTGTTAAAGGTCTTATGAAATTCTTCCATAATTATTACTCCAAATTCAGGAAAGCAATGGAGCTTAGGTGTTTTCATGTTGATTTTGAAGGCAAGAGGTAAAGCTGAGCTGGAGTTTTTATTAAGTCTTACAAATCTGAATTCTTTTCTGTAACTTCAAATTTTTATATTCAAGAAATATGTTCATAAAACTGTACTCAAAACTCAAACACAATACATTTTCCACCGATTGTAGCTACTTGAATAAGTCACTAGGTTTCTTCCATTTATAGACTTTCTAACACTGGCTATAACATTCACAGACTTTGAAGTTTACAACTGCCAATTTTGATGCTTGTTTTTTTTTTTTTAATTGAATGGTAACTATGTACATTAATACATAGGGGTACAGTGTGGGGTTTTCACACACAATCTGAAACACTTCCATCAAACTGGTTAAGAGCCTTCATGTCATTTTCTTAGTTATTATTTTAAAACATTCACATTCTACTCTTAGAAAAATTCACTTGTACCCTTGTAAGATAAACCTCAGAAGTGATCCTTTTGATGCTTGTTTATTCAAGCCAACAGTTAGAGTTGAGGTAGATAAGTTAAAGGGCATTTGTATGTTAAAAATCTTGAGAAATATTTTTTCTGTGTCTTTAAAATTTTTTTATTAAATCATAGCTGTGTACATTAATACTATCATGAGGTACAGTGTGTTGTTTCTATATATAGTTTGAAATACTTTCATCCAACTGGTTAACATAGCCTTCATGTCATTTTCTTAGTTATTGTGTTAAGACATTTATATTCTACATTTAGAAAGACTCACATGTACCCCCATAGGATAAAACATAGATTACTGTGTGAGCATGTATAATGTACTAATAAAGCACCTTCACATATTATTTTGTCTCTAAGACCTATAAATGTTCTTATGTGATGACTGTTATCAAGTATATGCAGTTTTAAGTGTAAAAATGGGTAAAGTATTAAATAGCTATCATGCTATAATAATAAAAATATTAAAAAGCTATCATGCTTATAATAATAGTATTAGGATGTGTTTGATGTAATTATGGATATTTGTTATACTTTCTTCTTTCTAAGCTTCTCTATTCTCTAGTTTTAAAAAAAATGCTTAAAATGTACATAGTATTTAGCAATTACCTATGTATAGAAAACTAAAATTCTGCATATACTGTTTCATCAAAATTAGGCAAAAACATGGGACAAAAATACTTGGAAAGGTCTATTTCTAAAGGTAATAATTGATTATAGTTATTTCTGGGCCTAACGGTGCTTAAATTTTCTTTTCCCTTTTCATATTTTGGAATATTATCATCATATTGTAATTTTATATAAGATGCCATTTTCATGTATACAAAGACTAAAAACTGTACTATGATATCCAAATAGCCAACTTGGGGGCCATAGAATTGTATATCATAGACCATGAATAAGATATAATTGCAGGTTGACTAGAGGTGGTAATTCAGATATAAGAAGGAAAATGTCATTAACCATAACCTACTCCGGGTGAAATTGAAACAGTCATTTCCATAATTAAATGGTCAAATGGGAATCCATAAGTATGTGTGGCCTGGAGATATTTATAGCAATGATATAATTTACATTTAAAAATACATTTTAATGTCTGAATCTTACTTATCAAATTAAAAAATATCTGATATATAAATTTACGTTTTAAATTATCAGACTCTTAAGCTTATTATTAATTGTAATTACATTGAAAGCTCTCTGACAAAGTTGAATCATTGGTTAATCTCATGTGGAACCAGAATCAAAACTTTGTCTTTTCTTCCTGGTACAGATTTCTTAAAATAGATTATCAAGTAGTATTTATAAAAAAGTAAATGAACTTTCAAATAGACATACTAACCTAGATTACTAAGTCCTTAAACATAATTTTTATCCCAAACTTTCAGTTTCTCTTCTCTTTCATTCCCCCCAATATAGATTACTTTATTGATTAGGAAGTTAGGGCCTTGCGTGCATAATGAAAATCTGTAATGAAAACTCATTCTTGAAAGAAATTAATAATTCCAACAGTGAAAATCAATATTTTTATGTTCAATGTTGTAATCTATTTTGCGTTATTTCCCATGCGTAAATGAAACATCACTGATTCATGACATTATGTAGACAATCAATTAAAATGAAAGAGTTATATAAAAAGCATTTTTCCAAAGCTAACATTTAACAGTCTCATACTAAAATACTTACATTTCTATATTCAATAGCTAGAGATATCGTTAGAGACTTAAACAGTTTGCAAATTTATCCATTGCTAAGAAATTGATAGAACAATATTTCCATATTTTGTTTAAAGTATTATGTAATTTGTGAAAAAACAGACTATTAATAAGAGCTAAGAAAAAGCTCTGGATTCTAAAGTTTAGAGGGAACTTAAATGTAGTCACTGTCCTATCAGTCACTGTCCTACCTACATGCATTATCGATTTTAATCCTCCTATGATTCTAATAAGTATGTATTATCTTATCTATTTTTTTCTCAAGGAAAAACAATGAGGCTTTAGGGTATGTTTTATGAACTTGTCTAGGGTCTTTTCACTATTGCAGTTCAAACCAAAGGGGTATGTGACTTTATGGATAGTAGTCTTAGACCTTCTGGTCTGATGTCTTTCTTCTGATAGTGAAATTAATTTGTTATCATCTTAATGCTTGAGTTTCCTGATACATGCACACACACATAATCATATTTTTACCCTACCAAACTCTTCTATACTAGTCAATGTACAAAGATGAATTTGGAAGACTACTACTTATAAACTGTAGATACATTCTATAATTTTGATGGCATATTTAGGTCACTAGTCCTGAATTCTTATCTTTTTTTCTAACATTAAACTAAAATCAAATGCTTTATTAAACAAAGGAAGTGAAAGGTTGCATTCATAATGAGTAGAATTGAAAATAAGAATAATTTTACATTTATTTTTTAATTGCACAGCATTTAAAAATGAAAGCAGTTAAATATCTTCCTCCACTCCCCAATACATGGAGCTCCTACTGCTGTTACCCATTTCTGTCTTAGTTGCTCAAGACCTTTTCTATACACTCTCTACATAATTATTACTTATTTTAAAATAACACACAAAAATTCAATCATACTATGGGTATTTTTCTGCATTTGTCTTAATACGCATATAAGGTTATTAAGTATGAAATTTCTAATTTCCTTAGTACCATGTTTGACAGCTGATCCCTCTGACATTTCATATTAACACTTTTTTAAAATTATTTTTTCATTATTAAGTTACATCTTTATTATTTCAAACACATGTTTTGGCTTGTGATTATCTTGCACTTTTTTTTTTGTAGAGGAATTTTTGTGAAACCATGGATAACTATACCAAAATAATTCATGTTATTTTTTCATATAAGTTCCATTATGGAACCATTGCAGCTCTGACAGCTCAAATTATCAACATAGTGTTTGGAAGGATGTGGCCAAGGAACGCACAACATGTCAATGGCTTGAGAAGTTCCATTCTCAGGGTGGGCAAGAGAGTTAAAGAGAAACTTCTCTGAAGAAGACAGATGCATGGCCTACAGATATATGGTGATTTTAATCTTTACAATTACATAACCAGAATCCACAGAGAACTCGAATGTATTAGCAAGAAGAGAAGAAGTGGGCAAGAGAGTTAAAGAGAAACTTCTCTGAAGAAGACAGATGCATGGACTACAGATATATGAAAAAATGCTCATCATCCCTAATCATCAGAGAAATGCAAATCAAAACTACTTTGAGACATCATCTAACACTAGTAAGATTAGCTCATATCACAAAATCCCCAAATCACAGATGCTGGAGAAGTTGTGGAGAAAAGGGAACACTTCTACACTGCTGGTGGGAATGCAAACTAATACGTCCCTTTTGGAAAGTCATATGGAGAACACTTAGAGAACTAAATATAGATCTGCCATTTGATCCTATAATTCCTCTGCTAGGTATATATTGAGAAGACCAAAAATCACGCTACAATACAGATATCTGTACCAGAATGTTCATTGCGGTCCAATTCACAATTGCTAGGTCAAGGAAGAAGCCCAAGTACCCATTGACCCATGAATGGATCAATAAATTGTAGCATATGTACACCATGGAATACTATGCAGCCATAAAGAAAGATGGAGACTTGACTTCCTTCATGTTTACATGGATGGAGCTGGAAAATATTCTTCTCAGCAAAATATCTCAAGAATGGAAGAAAAAGTAATGTACTCAACTCTATTATGAAACTAATTGTTAACTATCATAGGAAAGCTATAATGCAATTGTAGTCCAAGAATATGGGGAAAGGGGAGAGGGAGGGGAGGGGGGGGAACATGGGGAGGGTGATTGCGGGGATCATGCCTATGATTCATTCTATAAGGGTACATGTGAATCTTTCCAATTGTCGAATATAAATGTCTTAACACAACAATTATGAGAATGACATGGTGGCTATGTTGGCCAATTGGATGAAAGTATTTCAAATTGTATATGGAAATGAAACACTGTATCCCATGATAGTATTAATGTGCACTAATATGATTTAATAAAAAAAATTACATAGAGATCCTAAGATCAAGGTGGTTGAGCTGAAAGCTGTAGTTGATGTGAATTCATGTTAACATACACGTGAATTAGCAGCAAGGTTTGATGTTACTATTCCAACATTATTGGACCATTTGAAACAAATCAGCAAGGTAAAGGAGCTGGACAGATGAGCTCCACATAGATTAAATGAATGTCAAAAGACACATCTCAAAGAGTGTTTTTCTTTGATGTCACAACATAAAGTTGAACCCATTTCTATGCCATATTGCTAATGTGTGATGAAAAATGGATTCTTATGGACAATCACAAGTGTTCAGCACAATGCTTGGAAAAAGCTGAAGTAGTAAAACACTGTCCCAAACCAAATATTCATCAACACACAAACAACAGAAAAAAGCTAATGTGTCTGTGTAGAGGTCCTGTGCTGGTGTTATCCACTACAGCTTCAATGAAACCTGGCCCATCACTTACGGTGGATGTCTGTGACAACCACTTGGACAAAATGAGGAGGATGCTTGTGATTAAGCAGCTGAGATTAGTCAATAGAGATAAGCCAATCCTTCTGCAAGACAACGTCCCACCACGTGTCCCACAAACACACAGCTCCAACCACAGAGGTTGGACTTGGAAACTCTCTCTCATCTACCATATTCACCAGACCTTGTCCCAACTCACTACCACTTTTTCCAGGCTTTGGACCACTTCTTGTCAACAAAAATATTTAATTCCCAGCAAGCTGTGAAGAAAACACCTTTTGGTATTTCAGCACCAATTGCTTTCCAGTCTTCTTTACTGCCAGCATACCCAAGCCACCATTAAGATGGCCAAACTGTGTCAATGATTGAAGTGCATACTTTGCTTAATTGTTCTGCTTCTTGTTTCAGATATAATAACTAAACTTTTGCTATCAATTTGGACATTATGATCTAATATAGCTTGGGAATTTTTCCATGTCAGCACAAATTGGAACACTAATTCTTTTAAATTGATAATTTAAATTTCTACTTCGAATATGTATTTATTTAATCCTCTCCCTATAAATGTACATGTAAGTCAGTTCCAAATATTCTTTACTATATAAATGCTACAGTTAAAATTCTTGGCTGGGCGCTCATGCCTGTAATCCCAGCATTTTGGGAACCTGAAGTGAGAGGATCACTTGTGGCCTAGAGTTGGAGACTAGTTTGAGCAACATAGAGAGAATCGCCATCTCTACAATAAATAGATAAGCAAGGACTGGTGGTATAGGCTTGTATCACAGCTGACTTAAAGGCTGAGGCAGGAGGTTTGCTGGAACCCAGGAGTTTCAGCTTGCACTGAGCTCTGATGATCCACTCAGCTCTAGCTGGTATCTCAAACAAAAGAAAATAAACTAAAGAAAAATTTTAAAAAGTTCTTACATCTTTGTTTAAAAAAAATAATTCTTGCAATATACCTAAGTGCATAAGTTTTGGATATCACCCTACAAGTAAAATTGCTGGGTCAAAGAGTAATCATATTTATAATACTTACTGCCAACTCTCTTTAATCTTGTAATGTGTTCTTGTGTATTGGATGTAACATTATTATAAGTTGTTTAGCGTTTGCTGTCAGCACCTCCAGTAATCTCCCCCAAGAAATTTAAGTGTATCTGAGATATTGCTGTTGACAACTTAGTTAAGTAAGCTTTCTTAGCTCTTTCAGTGTGTGTGATTCTAATTCCTCCAGAGTCCAGAGCATTACTAAAAAGCATTCTTTCTAATTAAAATAGCAATAATGAAATGAAACCTGTGTGTGTGGTGCCATTTACTAAGTGGAAGGTAATTCTCACAGAAAATATGCATGGGGAGAAGGAATAGTCATGGCTGGTGGGTGGGTGGACAAGCAAGAGGGCCCTGTTAGGGTGGTGGTGGGTATGAGGAAAGTGAGACATATAACACCTACTTCAATCTGCACTGCGTTTCTAAAATCATTATTAAACAGTTTTCAGCATATTATCAATGAACATCACTACATTCTTATTCTAATAGTAACAAGAATCTGTAAATGTACCATTATTAGGAAACCTTGAGGAAATAAAGGATTTATCACAATGATACTATACCTGACTTCATAAGCAAAGTGAACAGACAAGGTCATAATGGAAGCAGAAAAGGCTGCAGGGAGACCTGAGAGGGAAGTATATTCCTGGATTTTTTCCTAGCTATTGGCTCTTCTGATACTAAATGGTTTTGATACCCTAGAATAAAGCATTATTTAAAAATAGTTGGAAATTTTTATTTCTTTATTTCAAAGGCCCATCAACTCAGAAACTTTTCTTTTCTTTTTGTTTTTGCAGTTTTTGGCTGGGGCTGGGTTTGAACCCACCACCTCTGGCATATGGAGCCAGTGCCCTACCCCTTTGAGCCACAGGAGCTGCCAAACTCAGAAACTTTTTAAAAATAATTTTATGCTCTTATTTTGGAAATTAAAATTTAGAAAACCATTGGTTTCTCGTTCATCCTTCATAGGCTAGCTAATAATTATTGATTGATTGGTTGATTGATTGATTTGTTGCCCTGGGTAAAGTGCTGTGGTGTCACAGTGCACAGCAACCTCAAACTTTTGGGTTTAAGCAACCCTCTTGCTTCAGCCTCCCAACTAGTTGGGACTATAGGTCCCAACACAACGTCTACCTAGTTTTTCATTTTTTAGTAGAGATGTGAGCTCTTAGTATTGCTAAGGCTGTTCTCGAACTCCTGAGCTCAAGGGATCCTCCTGCTTTGGTCTCCTCAAACGCTAGGATTACAGTCATGAGCCACTATACTGGGCACTACTCTAAAATTTAAGATTTACTCACATCAATTAGTATAGTACAATATATATTTCTTTCACATGCAACAGAATATAAAAATGTATTTTAATATATGCATGGTATTTATGAAATTCATATGTTGAGAGCCATTAACATAAAATATAGGTTAATTACACACACATATTAACGATTTTCTATCTGATTAATTCTATCTATTGTGATCCTATTCAAATATTCTGGTTATTTGAAACTATCTCTTTTAATTATTAGTCAGATTTCTGAACTTTATGTGAATACTTGTAACACTGAAGTATATGTATTTATTTTTTGAGACAGAGCCTCAAGCTGTCCCCCTGGGTAGAGTGCCGTGGCATTACAGCTCACAGTAACCTCCAACTCCTGGGCTCAAGCGAGTCTCTTGCCTCCTCCTCCCAAGTAGCTGGGACCACAGGTGCCCGCCACAACACCCGGCTATTTTTTGGTTGCAGCCGTCATTGTTGTTTGGCGGGTCTGGGCTGGGGATTCGAATCCGCCACCTTAGGTGTACATGGCTGGCACCTTAGCTGGTTGAGCTATAGGCACCGAGCCAACACTGAAGTATATTAAGCATAATATGTTGTTTCATAGTTTATAAAATAGTTCAAAATCTTTCAGTGCCCCATGGTCATCAGTATACATTTTACTATAATTTTCCAGAAATCTGACTATGCTAATGTTCACTTTGCTAAATCATCTTTAAAATGATGATGGTCTATAATTCCTAGAAAAGTACCGTATATATACACTATTTTTTTCTCATCAATATTATGCATAGTAATCACTTATAGTCACAATAATATTGGATTTTATATGCTCTTCATTAACCTGAGATAAACCTAAGTTTTTCAGCCTTTAAAAGCCAGTGTATCTACTGAGCAAAATATATAACACACTTGTTAAAACTGTTCCTTCAACAGCTGTTCTCTAGAGAATATCTTGAATCATTTTGATCCCTCTGCCACACACCTCTGGATAGTCTTTTTTTTTTCTTTTGAGACAGAGTCTCACTATCTCACCCTCAGTACAGTGCCATAGTGTTACAGCTCACAGCAACCTCAAACTCTTGGGCTTAAGCGATTCTCTTGCTTCAACCTCCCAAGTAGCTGGGACTACAGGTGCCTGCAACAACACCCTGCTTTTTTTTTTTTTTTTTTTTTTTTTTGTTGTTTTTGGGATTTTTGTTTTGGTGACCCCGGGGGGGGTTTAACCCACCAACTCCAGGGTTGGGGGGTGTAGCTCAGCTGCTCGGGGGCCAGCCACATACCCTGGTGGTGGGGGGTTCAAATCCAGCGTGGGTCAGCCAAACAATAATTACAACTACAACCAAAAAAAAAAAAAAAAAAAAAAAAAGCAGGGTGTTGTTGCAGGCACCTGTAGTCCCAGCTACTTGGG
>CAUYTI010130662.1:0-42896 GCA_963575145.1 Galago senegalensis
CTCATTTCAATTCAAGTTGGAGTGAGGGGAAATGAAGGGAGGGGAAGAGGGGTAAAGTGCTCCCACTGAATAGGCACCGTATGGGGGTGTTTGGTACACATTTTGAATGTGAGACATAACTACAAGAGGAACTCTACCTAACAAATTCAAATATTTTGACCTGCTTGTTTGTATACTCACATTAACCTGAAATTTAAAAAAAATAATAATTCTCATAGTTTATGATAATCCCACAAATATATAATCTGTCCACAAATACAGTCTGTTAGGAAATGTAAAAATATTCAATTTTTCTTTCCTTTTCTTTTTGTTTACATTTGAGGTATCCTTTTTCAGCTTTACGAGATGTTTTAAAGTTATATCAGAGTACCTCTAATGTTTCTTCTAAGAGATTCAGAAGTTAAAGAACTCTTAGGGTATCAATGTCTTTGAAAATATTAATCTGAGTTGGTCATATTAATAACCAAGATGTTAAAGACCTATAAAAGATGATTGACATTTCACAAAAAGAATGTTTAAATATTTTGGGATTTACACATGTATTACATAAGGAATTCATGACAAGTTGGTATAAAAATGATAAACTTGGCTACATTGTCATTATGCTAATGGTAAAACCTAGGTTACTCTAACCCATGTAAAGGAAGTACACTGGGAAGAAAGGAGGCTGGTGCCCATGTGGTGGAAGGGATTAGGTCAGGAATGGTGACTCATGCCTGTATTCCTAGCCCTTTGGAAGGCTGAAGCCAGAGGGTTATTTGAGGTCACAAGTTTAAGATGAGCCTAGGTAACAAAGCAAGACCCCAGCACCACAAAAAAATTTTCAAAATTAGATATGGTGGCATATGCCTATAGTTCTAGCGACTTAGTAAGCTACAATTATGTCACTGCATTCCAATGAAAGTGATACAGCAAAACTCTGTCTCTAGAAAAATAAAAAACTTAATGAAACTTGTATCAAAAAAATTATTTTTTAAAGGATATATATCAAAGCTAAGGTACAAGGATAATATCAGGCCAGGACTGAAAGCCAAAAACTGTAATCCCAGCACTTTGGGAAGCTGAGGTGGGAGAATCACTTGAAGCCAAAGTTCAAGGCAAGCCTAGCCAACACAGAGAGACCCTGTCTCCACTAAGAATAAACAAAAATATTAGCAGGGCATGGTAGCATGTACCTGTAATCCTAGCTACTCAGGAGGCTGAGATAGGAGGATCCCTTGAGCATGAGTATGGAGTTACAATGAACTTCTGTCATGCTACTGAACTATAGCCTAGACAACAGAGTGAGACCATCTTTAAAAGGAAAAAAAAAGTAATGTCAGGGGAAATCACGTCCTGAATTCATAGCACATAGTCATACACAATAATGGGTTACTGATCATGAAGAGTAATCCAACACAAAGCCCATTGAAGAAAAAACATATCAAGCTAAGTGTTTAATAAATTATTTCAGGAAACATTTTGCTAAGCACACACATCTCTTGAGTAATAATTTTGCACCACCTTTCTAGAAATTGGTGGAGCTTCCAGATGGGAAGCTCTGGAAGTACAGGAGAGATTAAGGGAGCACCAACGTCCAACATCAGGTAGGGACTGACTTCATTAGCTGCTCCCAAGGCTGACTAGTATCAGGGCTGGGTATTCAGAGATGAGATGAAGGTAAAGGACCATACATCATACTTGCGCGCGCACACACACACACACACACACACACACACACACACACACACACACCCTATCTCTCTCTCTATTTGAATCCTGTGAAGGAATGCACAGACCTTGATAACAAAACTTTTGTTAACAGAAATTGAACAATCTCTCCTTCCTCTACTTGGACCACAATGCCCTGGAATCTGTGCCTCTTAACTTACCAGAAAGTCTACGTGTAATTCATCTTCAGGTATGATGGTTCTTTTCACAATATCTGACTTTAATTACCTGTGGGTCAAAATCTTGTAACTAATTGGAAATCTTACGTATTCACATGCAAATTTTGATTAGATCACTAGAGTACTGTGATAGTTAATTGCTTATTAAAAGTATGAATATTTAGCTAAATGAGCTCTTCTGCCCAGAAGCCCAGGTTCTATCCAGAGCATAATGAGTGAACCAGCACAGTAGGTTTACGTAAAGGCTGCTGTTGACTGGGATTTTACTCCAGGGGTACACTTGGCATTTTATAGTTACCAGTAATCTGACACACAGATTTGAAATGAGGGGGCACTTAGACCTCTGATTTCTGTTTCTTTCTCCAAACAGTGGTAAACATTTGCTTTTGGAGACTTTTCAGCTGGCTGTACAATACCAACTTAAAGTAATGCAAAAGTGAAGAGAGAATGAAAATAAACTAAAACTGGTCTCTTGGTGTCACAAGAATTCCTATTTGTTCTTTTATTTCTTGGACTACTTAAGGACACAGCACCCATTCTGAGTTGAAACTCAAGAATAGAATACTTTCTCCAACTAGAATGATAGCATTACTACTCAGAACTTTGTGTTATTACTAATTTTACTAATTACTACTCAGAACTTTGTGTTATTACTAATTTTAGTAATAACTAGTATTACTCTAAGTAACAGCAAGTAGTCTGTTCTTCTAAAATAACATTTATTTTAGACTTATAAAAGGAGGCTCACATTATACACAGAGGGTTTTATTAACACAATATTAAAAATTACTATTTTGATAAAATATTCTATGGGATCCTATGACAAAGCATATGACCGGCTGATTTCAGATTTCTGAATAGTTTTCTGAATAATTTTTTCTTCTTATTTTTCAGTTTAACAACATAACTTCAATTACAGATGATACATTCTGCAAGGCTAATGACACACGTTACATTCGGGACCGAATTGAAGAGATACGCCTGGAGGGCAATCCAATAGTCCTGGGAAAGCATCCAAACAGTTTTATTTGCTTAAAAAGATTACCCATAGGTTCATACTTTTAACCTCTATCAGTACAACATGTAAAGTACATACATACTTATACTCTCTCAATAATGTCAAAAGGAATATAAGTATTGGTTTAATATTAACTTTGTATCCCTTTATGAAGGAATTTGATGTTTTCAGCAAAGATGTTCAAAAATTTTATGTGTAATAAGTAAAAAGACTGAATTCCTACATTCAAAAAAAGTAAGGTAAAAATATGTCAAAAGCATTACAAATTCCCTCTAGTTTATATGTGACTACCACTTAAAAGACATATTTTTATGTAAGTACCCAAATATGAGGTGCATTATTGCTATTACTAATGATGTAAGAGGATAAGTCCAAGAACTTTCAACTGTTTGTTTTTCCTGGCCTTTACTTTATTTCAAAACCATTAAAGGCAGATGTTCCAAAAACTCTGAAAAGCTAAATATTTCCAGTGATCTCCCATTTTTCTTTTATGATTCATAATAATTCCTTTTGAAGTAGGAACTTTGTTTTCTCCCTATCAAGGCAGCTATTTTATTATATTTTCACTTAGCATGAGAAATAGGAAAATAGTCTCAGACCTAGGTAAAATTTTGTAAATAAAGTAGGACTCTAGTCTCTCATAAAGAGCTAATGCAGAAATGTTCAACGTTATTCTGCTTTGTGGTCACACAGTTAATGTCATTTGTAAGCTTGTAAAATATATTCTTTTGTCTGAATATTAACATTCTATGTCTACCACAAAACATTTTTTAAAAGTCAAGCAAGCTAAAGCCAGTATGCTTATAAGAAAAAAATCAATAGTCTATCCATTTCGTAGAGGATAGATAACAAAGTTCTCCAACTCTAAGAATTTTCAAATCTAAGATAATTGCAAATATTTTCTTTGACATTATAGGAATGAGAATCTCATCAACAAATCTGTCTAAAGATAAAAAATGTATTCTGTGGTGGTACTACACACCACTTTCCCAGCCATTTAGACTCATGTTTATCCTAATAAACTAAATCTCACAATAAAGTTTCTGAGCAACATTTTCTAAATACCCAGGATGAACTGATATTATTAATGATGAGAATCTTATCTTCAAGCTAATAGTGATAATTTATGATGACTCAATACTTTCAGATTAAAGTTACTAAAATAAGTTTCCTTTCCCTCCATCCCACTCAAAAGTCTTAATCCACACATTGTTTTAAAGTTAAATACAAAATTATCAGTGAATTAGAAACATAAGTCTGAACTGTATTCATGAAAGAATCAACATTATTTCCAATATAAATATAAATTATACATCAGAATCAAGTTGTTGTTGTATACCATTCCCAGAATACATACTTATTCCCATTTATAAGCATGTTTCTGTTTTTTCCTACCTAGAATGATATATGTTTTTCAATTACCCTCCATTTACAAGGTTGATCCCAGATGAAAATTTTTCATTAAAGCATCTGTGATATCTTAAGGCCACTATTATTACTCTTCCAGTGATTATTAACCTGTTCGCTTATTCTGATAACTAATGATTATAACTATTATACTGCTTTCTCATCATTTGTGTGCATGCCTCATTTCCCTATCATTGAAAGCTTACTAAAAGCACTGAACACAGCTTCATACTTTCAAAGTGCTTAGCACAAGAGTGAGCACATGTGAACTGAATATACAATAAAATATTGCAAAATAAAATCCACATAAAGGACTTCTGTTTTATTCAGAAAAATGAAATCTTTATACTATCAGAATTTTGAACAAATTGATAGAGGTATCTGGAAATATATACCTGATAAAGTAAGGCTCAGTGATAAGACTGAGACTAGGAAAAGTAAACAGAGGAGATACCTGCCATGTTTCTAGTTTTCAGAAGAATAATGTATTCCTATATTCTTTAGAATTCTTAAACTTACCAAAGAAAAACACTGTAAAATGATTCTCAAATTTAAAAATATTTAAAATCCAGTAGTTTAAAATATAATAATGATCAGGGACAAAGGGCCTTGGCAAAAAGCCTTAATCATAGGATTAAAGAAAAATTTTAGAACTTCTAGACAAGACAACAATACGAGCATGGTATCTTATACCTTCCTATATAGGAACTTAAATAGCAAAAATAAGAGGCCTGGTGAGGTGGCTCACATCTGTAACCCTAGCACTCTGGGAGGCTAAGGCAGGTGGATTGCCTGAGCTCAGGATATTGAAACCAGCCTGAGCAAGAGCAAGACCCCATCTCTAAAAATATCTAGGTGTTGTGGTGGGCACTTCCCAGCTACCTGGGAGGCTGAGATAAGAAGATTACTCAAGTCCAACAGTCTGAGGTTGCTGTCAGCGATGACACCACAGCACTCAACCCCAGGGCTATAGACTAAGTATCAAAAAAAAAAAAAAAGCAAAAATAAGATAAATAAGAAAAATTCTATTATCAAGGTCTGGAAGGTATCATGGGGTAAAAATCAGAAAAAGTAAAAATATGCTGATTCCATTATATTAAATAATGTTTCATTCTTTAATAATTTTATAATTAAAGAAACAGAGATTTAAATTTAATTTATTCTTTATAAATACTGAAGAAAGAAACTAAAGAAGACATACATAAAAGGAAAGGGATCTTGTGTTCGTGGATTGGGAAGAATCAACATTGTGAAAATGTCTATACTACCAAAAGCAATCTATAGATTCAATGCAATCTCCATTAAAATACCATCATCAGACTTTCATGATTTGTAAAAAATAATTCTTCATTTTGTACGGAACCAGAAGAAACCATGTGTAGCCAAGGCAATTCTTAGTAATAAAAACAAAGCTGGGGGTATAACCCTATCGGACTTTTGGCTACACTATAAGGCCATAGTGATCAAAACAGCATAGTACTGGCACAAAAATAGAGACATTGACATTTGGAACATAATAGAAAACTGTGAGATGAAACTAACCTCTTACAGCCACCTGATATTTGATAAACCAAATAAGAGCATGCACTGGGGAAAAGAGTCCTTACTCAATAAATGGTGCTGGGAGAAGTGGATAACCACATGTAAAAGACTGAAACTGGACCAGTATCTCTCACCACTTACAAAAATTAAGTCAAGATGGATAAAAGATGTAGATCTAAGGTATGAAACAATAAAAATCCTCAGAGAAAATGTGGGGAAAACACTTGAAGATATCAGCCTGGGGAAAGATTTCATGAAGAAGACTTCTGTGGCACTTGCAACACCACCACAAATAAACAAATGGGACTTAATTAAACTGAAAAGCTTCTGTACAACTAAGGAAACAACAACCAAAGCAAACAGACAACCTTCAGAATGGGAAAAGATATTTGCATATTATGAATTGGACAAAAACTTGATTACTAGGATCTATGGAGAACTCAAATTAGTCAACAACAAAAAAACACCAACAATCCCATATATCACTGAGCAAGAGATATGAATAGATCCTTATCTAAAGAAGACAGACAAATAGCAAACAAACATATGAAAAAATGCTCATTGTTCCTAATCACCAGATAAATGCAAATCAAAACCAACCTGAGATATTACCTAAACCCTAGTGACAATAGCCCCACATCACAAAGTCTCAAAGCTGTAGATGCTTGCGTGGATGTGGAAAGAAGAGAACACTTTTACACTCCTGGTGGGACTACAAACTTATACAGCTTTTTTGGAAGGGAAATAGGGAGAATCCTCAAAGAACTCAAAATAGACCTCTCATTTGATCCTGCAATCCGATTACTGGACATCTACCCAGAAGAAAAAAATCCTTTTCTCATAAGGACATTTGCACTAGACTGTTTTTTACAGCTCAATTTATAATCTCCAAAAAGTCTGGAAACAGCTTACGTGCTCACCAACCCAGGAATGGATTAATAAGCTGTACTATATGTATACTATGGAATACTACTTATTCATTAAAAAAGATGGAGACTTTACATCTTTCGTATTAACCTGGATGGAAGTGGAACACATTCTTCTTGAGCAAAGGATCACAAGAATGGAGAAGCAAGAATCCAATGTACTCTATTCTAATATGAAGGCAGTAGATGAGCTAATTGGGGAGGTAGGGGAATCAGCAAGTAGGGAGAGGGGAGGAGGGAGGAAGATGGGGGGGGTCACGGTGTATGGCATACCTCTCGGGGGAGGGATACAAATATAAGAGGGACTTCATATAACAAATGCAATCAGTATACCTAATTCTTTGTATCCGCAATGAATCCCAAACAATAAAAAATAAAATAAAATTTTAAAAAAGGATTGAATATAGTTAAGAGGACAACACTACTCAAAATGACAGGCAGACTGAACACAATCACCAAAGTCCCAAAGATACTTTATGCAGAAATAAAAAAAGTACACCATAAAATTCATACGGAATTTCACAAGATCCCCAAATAAATAAAAGAACCCTGAAAAGAAGAACAAACAACAAAAGAAGACTAACATTCCTTATTTTAAAACTACAAAGATATAGTACTCAAAACAGTGTAGTACTAGCGTTAAGTATAGACACATAGACCAATGGAACAGACTAAACAGCCCAGAAATAAAACCTTGCACTTATAGTTAAATGAAGGGAAGGACAGTCCATCTCTCTCTCTCTTTTTTTTTTTTTTGAGACCGAGTCTCACTATGTCATCCTTGATGGAGTGCCGTGGTGTCACAGCTCACAGCAACCTCAAACTCCTGGACTTAAGTGATTCTCATGCCTCAGCCTCCCAAGTAGCTGGGACTACAGGCACTCAGCCACAATGCCTGGCTATTTTTGGTTGCAGTTGTCATTGTTGTTTAACAGGTCTGGGCCAGGCTTGAACGTGCCAGCCTCGCTGTAGGTGGCCAACACCCTACCCACTGAGCTATGGGTGTTGAGCCAGAAGGACAGTCTCTTTAACAAATGGTCCTGAGAAAATTGGATATGCCCATAAAAAAGAATCGGATCCATCCTTTACACCACATGTAAAAACCAATTCAAAATGGATTAAAGGCCTATGTTCGACATAAATTATAAAATTCCTAGAGGAAAACATAGGGAAAGATCTTTATGACATTGAATCTGGCAATGATTTCTTGGATGTGACATTAAAACATAGGCAGCAAATGAAGAGATAGATAAACCAAACTTCATTAAAATTAAAAACCTTTGGGGGAAGATTTATTAAAGGACACAAAATCACAGCTAGATAGGAAGAATAAGTTGTAGTGTTCTATACCACTGTAGGATGAGTATGGTTAATACTGCACAGCTGCCGCCCTCAGTAGAGTACTGTAGTGTCATAGCTCACAGCAACCTCCAACTTTTGGGCTTAGGTGATTCTCTTCCCTCAGCCTCCTGAGTAGCTGGGACTATAGGCGCCCGCCACAATGCCTGGCTATTTTTTATGTTGTTGTTGCAGTTTGGCCGGGGCTGGGTTGGAACCTGCCACCCTCAGTATATGGGGCCGGTGCCCTACACAGTGAGCCACAGGCACTGCCCAGTACACTGTTTCAAGTAGCTAGAAGGAGGGTATTGTATGTTCCTAACAAAGAGAAATGATAAATGTATGAGATGATAGCTATGCAAATTACCCTGATCTGATCAATATATACATTACATTTATCAAAAAATCACTATAAATACCCCATGAATATGTACAATTTTTGTCAATGAAAATAAAAAATGAATTTGAAAAAATTCACTTTTGTACATCAAAGGAGACTATCAAGACAATAAAAAGACAACCCAGAGAATGTATTTGCAAATGATATACAGTAGAACCTCCATCGCTGACCACCTCTTTAAATTGACCTAATTTCCACAGACCAGACATGTACTACATGGCTATTTCTAGGCCTGGTTCCTTATGTTGACCATTTCTGTATGTTGACCATTTCTGTATATTGACCAGTTTGTTACAGTCCCTTGGGTGGACTTCAGAGGTTCTACTGCATTTCACAAGAAAATAATTATCTGAAAAATATAAAGAACTCCTACAATTCAGCACCAAAAAAACCAATTCAGGCTCAGCGCCTGTAGCTTAGCAGCTAGGGCACCAGCCAAATACACTGGAGCTGGTGGGTTCGAATCCAGCCCTGGCCTGCCAAACAACAATGACACTACAACCAAAAAAAAGCCAGGTGTGTGGTGGGCACCTGTAGTCCCAGCTACTTGGGAGGCTGAGGCACGAGAATTGCTTGAACCCAAGAGTTTGAGGTTGCTACTGAGAGTGATAAAGTGAGACTCTGACTCCCCTCCCCCGACCAAAGAAAAGTTAAACATAGTATTACCATATAGTCCAGCAATTCCACTTCCAGGTATATGATTATACTTTAAAGAACTGAAAGCAGGGACATGAACAATAGCATACACCAGCATTCACAGCAGCATTATTCACAACAGACAAAAAGTAGTAACAACCCCAAATGTCTACCAATATATGAGTGGATAAGCAAAATGGATGTACATACAATGGAATATTATTCAGCCTTAAAAAGAAAGAAATCTGACATTGCTACAACGTGGATAACCCTTGAGGACATTATGCAAAGTGAAATAAGCTGGACGTAAAGGACATTCCACTTGTATTAGGTACCTAGAATGGTCAAATTCATAGAAACAGAAAATAGAATAGTGCTACCTGGGGCCAGAAGGAGGAATGAATGAGCAGTTAGTAATTAACGGGCATATTTCAGTTTGGGATGATGAAAGAGTTCTGGAAAGGGGGAGGAGTGATGGCTGCTGAAAAATGTGACTGTTTTTTCCATCCTAGAATGTCACCAGCAAAGACCAGCTCTTAGAAGTGATCCATCCTCCATAGAAAAATAAACTAATCATACTTCTGAAAAGCACTTAGAGTCAAATCACTGCTGGAAACAGGGACCAGAGTTCAGATTTTCCACCACCCATTCAAATGAATAAGGAATCAAGAATAGCAGATGAAGGAATCAAGAATATTATTATAATTATCAGCACTCTCCCCACTCATAGCATTTTACTAGTTAGTTGTGAAGCACAGATATTTTACTGTTTACTTATGATAAAATGTAACCAAATCACAAGAATTCCTCAAGAGACTATAGTATAGGAACTGCCTGTTTTCTTTGTGCAGAAAATCCTAGGCTTGACAGATTTTATTACCACCACCAAATAAAACAAACATAACTATAATAACAAAGAATAGAAGCTAAACTAAAGGAAAGTAGTATCGGCTCTAAAAACAATAGTGATGATCTAGTTAGGCTTTTAAGGAAATCTGAAACTTGAAATATTTTTTTTTCCTTTTGAGGTTGCTGTGATCCGTGATGCCAGATGGCATCAAACTCCTGGGCTAAGCAATTATCTTGCCTCAGCCTCCCAAGCAGCTGGCACCACAGGCGCCCAATAACCACAATGCCTAGCTACATTTTGGTTGTAGTTGTCATTGTTGTTTGGCAGGCCCAGGCCAGGTTTGAACCCACCAGCTCTGGTGTATGTGACTGGCGCCCTAGCTGCTGAGCTATAGGCACCAAGCCTTGTAATATTATTTATGTTGACGCTTTAGAATTGGTTTTTGTGTAATTCACTGTCAGTAATTTATGCCACCTGAGCAGGCCTTGAGAGATTACAATGAAGCCAAATAATCCTCGTTATGCCTGAAATCAAACAAAGGCAATAAAAAGAAGTACTTTAAGGTACTTATAAGTACTTATATCAGATTTAAGAAACATTACTTCACAATAATCAGGCTTCAATATTTAAATTCAAAAAACAATTATGAAGTTGAACATACAGAGTCTGGCTCAAGAAGTTAAGTTTATACTACTACAAAATAAATCTGCTAAGATTATATTCTTTATTAACATTTATTGTTTTACTACAAGTATACTCTTGAAAGTCTGATTTTTTCTAAATGAGCATTTTAAGGTAAATTAGAAAACAACCACACTCTTTCCAGATATCCCACAATATAAATTATTCACTGACTTTCATACAGGCATTCCTCCTTCCCTTATTCCAAATAACTGCAAATTCCAGAACCCAATAAAAATATTTTCTATTGTTAGAAAGCTTTAAGAATGCTATAGTTGAATCCCCAAATTAACACCAGCTTCATTTTTCATATAAGTGTAAATTCAGTGACTTTAGTCTTTACCTTGAAATGTTTAAATGTGCGCTTACGATATTCAAACCACTCCACAAAATAATGCAGGCTTCGGAAAAATGTGAACAGATCTCTTTTTTCTTCTGCTCTGTAGGAACAAAAGATTCTATGAGCAATAAATATTTTTAAATAATAAACCCAATCTAGCTGTATTTTTTATTCTTCCTTTTCTTTATTTTATACTAAAACTAAAAAAGCCTTGATACATTCTAGATACTGAACTCTGCTCCTGTGTCACCCCATGTTATTGCTAATATTAACTGCTAACGATATTTTCTCAGCCTAAAATGCCCCTTTTCTCACTTAAAAAAAAAGGCAAGTACTTCTTGTTTTATTTTATTGTTGGGGATTCTTTGAGGGTACAAAGAACCAGGTTACACTGCTTGCATTTGTTAAAGCCCCTCTTATAATTGTGTTCCAAGAGGGGTGTCACACACCTGTTTCCCCCGCCCCCTCCTTCTTTCCCTCTCCACTCCCCCATTTCCCCACTCTCTGCCATGTACTAGCATCAATTGTCCTCATATTAGAATTGATTACATTGGATTCATCTCCATTCTTGTGATGCTTTACTAAGAAGCATGTGTTACCAGGTTAAGACAAGAGATATAAAGTCACCATCTTTTTGTGGCTGAGTAGTATTCCATGGTACTTCTGTTTAAATTTTTAAAAATTCATGAAGTACAAGTATTTTTTGTTACATGGATGGACTGTACCATGAAGTCAGGCTTTTCGGTGTACCTGTCACCAAAATAGCGGACATCATACCAAACAGGTATTTCTTATCCCTCAATCCCTTCCCACTGTCCCCTTTCTTAGTTTTCAATGTCCATTAAACTACTTTACTACCAAATATTATCTCTCATTTAGCCCCCACTTATCAGTGAGATGCATGTGGTATCTGTTTTTCCATCCCTGAGATACTTCATTAGGACAATGGTTTTTAGTTCCACCCAAGTTACAGCACAGACATTATTTCATTCCCTTTTATGGCTCAGTAGTATTCTAAGGTACATATATACATTTTCTTTACCCATTCATCAGTTGACAGGCACTTAGGCTTTGTTCTGTATCTTTGCAATTGTGAATTGTGCTTCGATAAACATTTGGGTGCAAGTATATTGAGTAGATACTCAGTAGTGGGAATGTTGGACTAAATGGTAGGTATACTTTTAGTTCTCTGAGACATCTCAATACAATTTTCCATATCCGTTGTACTAGTTTACATTCCCACCACCAATACATAAACATTCCCTTTTCACTACATATCTGCCAACATCTAATGTTTTTTGACTTTTTAATAATGAGAATTCTGACAGGGGTGTGGGAATCAGGTTTGTAATGTAGTTTAGGCCAGGCATTTTTGGAGGCCATGTTGACCGGGGTCCAAGTTCCTCAAACCTCTCAAGGCTAGCAATAGCCTGGTGGTCTACAGAGGATGTCTGGCACCTGGCAAACTCAGAGCTAGGATTCTAGGGGTCTTGGTGACCATAATCCAAGATACCATGCTCCCCTTTTTCCTGCACCGCAGAGGGCTTTGTTGTTAACCTGGTGGCTGAGAATGGAATGCCTAGCAATCAAAGATTACTATCGCCAGAGTCCTGCCCAGGTACAGACAGAAATCATTAAAGCAAGATAAGAAAGTTTATCCCCAATTTGTGAAGTTTACATTATAATTAAATGGTGTACCTGCATGATTGTCCCTTCTTTTGTTTCCCTTATGATTTTTTTTATTAAATCATAGCTGTGTATATTAATGAAATCATGGGGTACAATGTGCTGGTTTTATATACAATTTAAAATATTTTCATCAAACTGGTGATGATTGTTAATGGTTATCTAAGGCACCTTGCTTCGAGTAACTCAAATTAAGTTTATGCATTACACAGTCAACTTCATTTATGATTTTTGATTGAATAAAGAGACCTATGGGAGATGCTGCTGGTTTAGTGTAAACCTCTCACAGGCTCCCACTGGTTATTTCACCTGAGATAACTGAGTTTTTTCTTGCATCAACTTCCCTCAGTGCAGATCCCAGCAAAGGCTGTGGGAACCCCATGCCCTCACACAGGGGTAAGATGGTATCCAACTATGGTCTTAATTTGCATTTCCCTGATTAGTGATGTTGAATATTTTTCATGTTTTTTAGCCATTTGCCTATTTTAGAAAAACTTCTGCTCATGTCTTTTGCCCACCTTTTAATGGGTCTTTTCTTTTTGTTTTCGAGACAAAGCCTTAAGCTATTGCCCTGGGTAGAGTGCTATGGTGTCACAACTCACAGCAACCTCCAACTCCTGGGCTCAAGCCATTCTCTTACCTTAGCCTCCTGAGTAGCTGGGACTATAGGGCCCCACCACAACACCTGGCTATGTTTTGGTTGTAGTTGTCACTGTTTGGCAGGTCTGGGCTGGATTTGAACATGCCAGCTCTGGTGTATGTGGCCAGTGCCTTAGCCGCTTGAGCTAAAAGAGCTGCTCCTGTGTTGATTTTTTTTTAGTTCTTTATAGATTCTGGATATTAGTCCTTTGTCTGACATACAGTTTGTGAATAAAATCTCTAATACTGTAGGATGTCTATTTGCTCTGTTGATTATTTCCTTTGCTGTGTAGAAGCTATTCAATGTATTATTTATTTTGATTGTTGTTATATTTACCCTTGGGGTCTTACTCACAAATTCTCTGCCAAAGCTGATGTCTAGAAGAATTTTTCCTAGGGTTTCTTCCAGAACTTTGTTTCAAGCATTACAAATTTATATATATATATATATTTATTTTTGAGACAGGGTCTCACTTTGTGGTCCTCAGCAGAGTGCTGTGACATGACAGCTCACAGCAACCTCAAACTCTTGGGCTTAGCTCAAGCAATTCTCTTGCCTCAGCCTCCCAAGTAGGGGACAATAGGTGCAGGTCACAATGCCTGGCCTTTTTTTTTTTGTTAGAGACAGGGTTCCACTCTTGCTTAGGCTGGCTGGTCTCAAACCAGTGAGCTCAGGCAATCCACCCACCTCGGCCTCCCAGAGTGCTAGGACTAGAGGTGTGAGCAACTGCGCCCAGCCCGAATATGCACTTCTAGAGCTCATTCTGAAAGTTTTTGAACTGAGGTAAGCCATCACTTGTGACCTTATTGTTTACTTTTTTTTTTTTTAAACAGGGTCTTATTCTGTTTCCTGGGCTAGAGTGATATAATCGTAGCTCACTGCAACCTCAAACTTATAAACTCCAGCAATCCTCCTGCCTCAGCCTCACAAGTAACTGGGATTACAGGTGTGTACCGCCACATCTGACTAATTTTTTCTGTTTTTTTTTATAGGGAGGGGGTCTCATTCCTGTTAGGCTGGTCTTAAACTCCTGCCCTCAGTCAGTCATCCTGCTTGGACCACCCAAAGTGCTAGGATTATGGGCGTAGCCACCACACCAGGCTACGATCTTATAATTGGTTGTCTTAACTAGAACACTTTCAGGAGTAAAAAGAGGAGCTCTTTATAATATGCCAGACACAAACCAAGCACTAAGCAGGGCATCTGGGACATTCGTCTTTCATGACACAGAAGCAGGGAGATGGGGCCAGGGCAGGTTTTGTTGCACACACATCATTGTGTCAGGTGCTGGCCTTGTATTTTACAACTCAGAACCTGGATTAAAGGTCAATCTGAATGCTTAATGGAAAAAGATGAGGGGGCAGGAGTGAAAAGGGTCCCATAAAAGGGACCAGTCTAGGAGAAACTATCCCTCAAAATATCATGGTGGTCTACATTAGAATGTTGGTGCAAAAGAGACAAAAAAGACAGAAGGTAGGGTCTATGGTACACAAGATGGACTAGGTGTCTTTTGAGAGAAACTAGCACCTGTAAAGAGGGCATCCCAGGGGTTGAGGCTGAGCAAACAAGTGGATCTGGGCCATTTGAGAGAAAAATTGGCAATAACAACCCTGCACAGATAGATGCACATGGGCTTTGCATCATGGATCTCTCCTCCCTGCCTGTTCCTGGGCCCTAGCTTGGTAATTGTACAAGCTGGCAACCTCCACTCCCCAAGTAGTATGTTTCTTACCTTGAGCTATGCCTGTGCCGGGCCTTCTGCCAGAAATGCCAATCCTGTTTATTTTCATTCCACTCCCACCCCAGAATTACCTACATCTCTGGCAATTCTACGTCTGATCCCTGCAAGGGCATCACCTGGCACAATACTGAGTCTCAGGCCCCACGAAAGATCTGATGGATGAGAATCTGCATTGTAACAAGACCTTCAGGAGATTCCCAATTACTGTAAAGTTTACAGAGCTCTGTAGATATTCCCTACACATCCTGAAATCTTCAACTCAGGGACACTTTCTGTAGGGAGTCCTTTTGACTCTCCTATCACTCACTGCCAAGGCTGTGATGGTGAGAGCTTGTGTAATTGCCAGTACTGAGTGTGCTGACCATATTTAGGAGCCTTTGTAGCTCATATCTGTCCCCCCAGTCCCCACTGGCTGAGAACTATACTTCTTATGTCCCTACCTGGTAGCACTGTATTGACTCCAATTAAGTACACATACCTCCTACTTGGGTTGTCTTCCAACCTGCCCTGGAGCCCTTTCTATATCTGCCCTCAAAGGCCCTGTCCAAGTTGCACCTGATAGGTGAGGCCAACCTGATCACGGGCTGGCAGGGATCGCAGACACCAAAGGGAAGTTCTAGACGAACATGTCTTACCCACACTGTTCTACAGAAGGTCTGTTTCATGGGGCTGATATGGCATAGCCTCACTGCTTTGTTCCCAGTCTCCTGCAGAGATTTTAGGAGGGGTGATTTAAGGCAGTCCTACTTTCACACAGGGCAAGCAGGAAACCTCAGTGTCATCCTTCACATCTTTTCCTTGCATCACAACCACTTAAACCTTACTTCTCCTGGTGACCTCCCAAGGGCAGCCCCCTGGGCTCCCACTAGGCCTTTTCAGGACCCTCCCCAAATCCTGTGCCCACTTGCACCCATCCTCCCACAGTTAGATTCCTGGAGCCACATTACATTATTCTTTCCTTTCCCTCCCTCATCTTCCTCTAATTCTAGCTTCCTTCAAGCTGAGTTATTGAGCTTTGATCCCACCTATCCTTCTGGCTAAAATGTTTCCACAATCCTCTTGGCTGCCTCCTGGCCTTCAGATCTCAGCTGACATGTGGGACAGTGGTTGGCAATCACCCTAGGTGCCCTAAAAGTCTGCAGAGTATTTGTTATCTTCATGTTCCTGGGCCCTCCCATCCACCCACCCCACTCCAAGCTCTAGTCCTTGGGCCTTCCTGAACTATTCTGCCATCACTGCCTCCCCAAGCATCTGCCACCGTGCTAAAGATGGAATAGCAGAAGCTCGAAGATATGCATGAATACCAGAGATGTGCAGGGATGTTGCAATACCCAAGCTTCTGCTCCATAGAGCCACAGGTGCTGCCCAAGCTCTTTTCCAGCTTACTCTGGCCTGGGAGGCTGTGTAATCTCCTCTGCAAGGTCCTATGGGTACTGGTACTCAGTGACCCAGCAGAGAAGGAGGAGGAGCAGGAGTGAGGGCAGGGCCAGAGCTCCAGGGCCTTGGACAGCTGCTCCATAGTTAGGTTTGAGCCCCTCCTCCCCCACTCATCCTTGGCCTTGACCCTACACCCAAGGCAGAATCTGTACTGCTATCATAGTCTCTGCATCTGCACATAGGGGATACAGAGTGATCTGCTGAGTTCCTGTCCTATATCTAAGCAACCATCCTTTAGCGTATAAATAATATAGGAGCCTTGGGGGTATGTACAAATTGAGTATGCAGTATTTTTTCTCATTTATTTTAAAACCTTATCTATATTTTTATACTTTTTCAGGTTTAACATAACTAAGTACCTGTGTCTATATGGTGGTATTTTGTGTGTGGGGGGGAAAACATGTTTGTAATCAAGGGAAAACTGATTTTTGATCATATGTTTTCAAAATAACAAGTACTGGCTTGGCACCCGTAGCTCAGCAGCTAGGGTGCCAGCCACATACACTGGAGCTTGTGGGTTTGAACCCAGCCCAGGCCTAGCCAAACAACAATGACAACTACAACCAAAATTAAAAATAATAACCTGGCATAATGGCGGGAACTGTAGTCCCAGCTACTCAGGAAACTAAGGCAAGTACAAAATAACCTTCTATGATTATTCTACAAAGGGAGAGACTAAAGTATTTTATGATGAACTTTGAATGGTGTGGCAAGTGTTCAGGATTCTATTCTTGCATTGTTATTTACAACAAAAATTTATTCAGGTAAATGGTAGTATTTTCTAATAATTACTCATAGCACATAGAAATGTACTTTGCTTTAAACAGCCCTATTTCAAACATCAATGATGTTTATGTAAACAGGGGCCATTATCTAAATCAAAACACAATACTTACACAGTGTACTTCTAGAGGGTTCAGACGTGGAAATAAAACATGCATAGGAATTACACCACATATGCCATCCATATTTGAAAAATACTACCTTATAATTATAATGCTATCTATCAAACTTTATTAAGAATAATTTCACTTGATACCAAAACCAGGTAAAGACCCAACAAGAAAAGAAAATTATAGACCAATATCACTAATTAATATTGATGCCACGTCCATTTTTTAAATACATTTGCTATGGTTTGAATGTTTGTCTCCTCAAACCCTCATGTTGAAATTTGACCCCTTGTCATTGGAGGTGGGATCATGAAGAGTTGTAGTCATGGATAGTGAAGAGGGATCTCACGAATAAAATAGATTAATGCTCTCCCGTGGGGGTGATGGTGAGTGGGTTCTGAGACAAACTTGCTTCCTGTCACCTCTTGACTTCTGCAGGGCCAGCTCCCTTCCTGCCTTTTGCCACAGTAAGGCAGCCTTAGCCCCTTGCTAGATGCAAATAAACCTCTTTCTTTAAAAATTACTCAGCCTCCGATATTACTAAAGCAACACAAACCTAAGACAACGTTGTCTATGGCACTTGTATGCCACAGTGGCAAAGTTGAATAATTGCTGCAGAAACCATCTGGCCCACAAAGCCTAAAATGTTTACTCTCTGGACTTTTACAGAAAAGATTTGCTAACCATGAATTAAGAAATTGGTCTTTTTTCTAACTCTACACTATAAAGCAACATGATTTTAATGGAGTAATTTTTAAAACTATAACTGAGTTCCAATGTTTAAAATTGAAGGGTCTTTTGGAGAACAAAAAGCTATGATGGGGAGGAGAGTATTCCCAACCAGTTCCCGAAATAATGTTTTTTCCCCTAGGAATAAAGGATATTCCTTTATAGATTGAAGCAGCCAAATCTGTTCTAATCTGCAAAAGATACCACCAAGACAGCCTGTGGTATATTTGGAGAAAAGATAGGAACTAATCCTTTCTGTGTATGTCTATGTGAGTATATGTGTCACATCTTATGGATTAGCATGGTAAATTAATTCATGAGAAAATCAATCCTCCCTTCCCCCAGTCCTATCCCTGCACACCAATTAGAAGAGTTTCTGATTTTCAAAAACTCAGTAATTAAAGCCAGTAGGTACTGGCAAGGCATCTTATTAGATTCTATATGAAAAAGCTGGAGAGCTGTCACCAAAGGTGACACATGTATATGCATACAGGTGTTTTCATCCCCAGATTTTCATTGTTTTCTATGTTCGTAGTTCTAATTAGAAATATTTCATATACAAGAAAAATTATTTTACATGTATATATAGGGGGTATAATACACTAATTTAATATTTGTACTATATAATATATAGTATGGTATATAGAACAGCTTGGTATAATAGATATGCATGGACAGATAAACAGATAGACAATATAGTAATACCATAACCTTACCAGGCCACAGACATTTCCCCAGTTCTTTTTCATGCTTACCACCATCATCACAAATACGCATCTGATCAAAGTCTATGAAAAAAAGAATCCTGATTTTGTAAAGCATCATCTTTTATGTTGTGTTAGAATTTCCTGTTGAATGTTACTTCAAGTCTCTTTGACTCAGCCTAATTTCTCTCAGGCTCTGGGTCTTGGGCAATGGCAATTCGGTCACCACTGTGCATGTATAGGTTAGTATTCTATAGCAGGCCAAGGTACTGTTTAATAATTAAGGGTCCATATAAATAGAAACTATAGAGAGCACGTACTTAAAAATTTTTTTTTTCTCCTAACACTTTTTTATTTGTATAAATTTAAGGAATTCAAGTGCAGTGAGAAAACACTTACTTAAAATGTGGCCTGCAAACTCTGGCTATTTTATTAATATTGAAAATTTCATGGTTAGCATCTTTAAAGTTTGGAAAGGAGTTTTCTTTGATTTGATGTCAGTGTTGTCATCAGGATGAAATGGATGTAGCCTCTGTGAAATGCTTAGAAGCGTAACAGGTATACCCTGTTTGCTATTACTGTTGTTATTTAGTTTGCAATGAATTTTAGTAGATTCATATTAAATATATTGAATGCTAGTATTTATATATATGTATATATTTTTATTTATTGAGTTTAAGGTTTAATATACATCTACCCTATAAAAATGTTTAAAAATACAAAAATAAGGATATACATCTACCCTATAAAAAATGTTTATACATCTACCCTATTAAAAATGTTTAAAAATACAAAAATAAGGATAACAGAAAGATAAAATGGGGGTTAAAAAAAGAAATGAAAAGTATGGTCAGCATCTGGTAAAACTATTAGTGGGACAGAACACGTGCAGGAACTAACGCTGTGAGTATGGAGTATTTGTGGACTTCTTTGTTCATCCCATATTTTAAATGCTGCTGGGGAATTGATACTGTGGCTTAAAGACAAATTTGGTGAGGCTGAACATTTACCCAAAGGAAAAAAAGATGTTTTATCAAAAAGACACTTGCACTCAAATGTTTATGGCAGCACAATTCACAATTGCAAAGATGGGGAAGCAGCCCAAGTGCCCATTGATACATGAGTGGATTAATGTGCTATATATATACACCATGGGGTACTAGACAGCCATAAAAAATGGTAATCTAGTATCTTCTATAACAACCAGAATGAAACTGCAGACCATTCTTCTAAGTGAAGTGTTATAAGAATGGAAAAACAAACACCACATGTACTCGATAGTAAATGGGAACTAGTTGATCAATACTTACCTGCACATATGGAAGTAAAGCTCAGCTGAATCAAGTAGGGGATACTGGGGGGGGGGCAGGGTAGGGTAAATTTACATTTAACTGGTGCAAGGCACATATTTTGAGTGAAGGGCATACATAACTTTCACTTAAAATGTACAAATGCAAATGATATAATTAATGTGTTTACCTGTGTAATATTCTGAAATTAAAAAAATAAAATTCTATCAAAAAAATTATTTCCATGTGTCAATTACATCTTGAAGCAAGAGAAGTTAGAAACGGCATACCCTTTATAATATCAGCAAACTGAGCATGGTTTGGACCCACAGCAGATTTTTTTTTTTTTAATGGCTGAAATCAGGAGGCAAACAAAAATTGTTAAAGCTTTGGTTTTTGAAGTCAAGTGAATAAGGTTTTAATTTCATCTGTGAACCTCATGACTGTATCTTCTTTGGTAAAGAAACTACTAAATCTCTCTGATGAGTATGTTTATCTGTAACAGAAGGGTAAAAAAAATCCACCTAATATGGTTGATATAGGTATCAATAGGAAGTAATACATGTGAAATAGGCTGTTAGCTGTAACTTGGCACATGGTAGTGCACTATGTTACTGTTGTCATTAATATTACTCTTTTTATAAATAAAGTAGACTAGAACATGTATAAAGATCAGTTATAGTGAAAATGAATATATGAAATGTTTTGTTGCTTTTATATATCATCATTATATTATTAACATTATCTTTATAGACACATATTGTATAGAATTTGAGCTAGGAGTCTGGGAACACCACATTTTCAAATTTTGAATTGTGTCTTTTAAGTTTGTTCTTCCAACTTGGATTCAGCTTTCATAACTGCTACTGAGTGTTCAGTTTAATCATCGCATATACTATTACTGATGAATGCAGGACCCCAGCGAGCTCAGTCAGCCTGAATGCCAGTCTTTTTTTCTCCTTGGTTGAGAAGAGGTACTCATTTATTTGTTGGACAGATATAAAAAAGAATAAAGCCTTATTTGATCTTAAAATCCTAAGGAGAATCAACATGATGGTTGGTGGTGCAGGGAGGTGAAGAGACCTTGCGGACTTGATAACATGTCTGAGTTTCTGTATTGTGAGATAATTTTGCTTATTGTTTAAAATAATCTTGAGACAGATGGCCTATTCTTTGCAGCTGAAAGCAACCTAACTAGGACCTGTTTCTAACTTCTCTGTGTTTAATATAAACTAAGAGAGAAAGTCTCTTCCTGACTCAGCAGCAAAATCAGTATGAAAGCCTGCAAACACCTCCTTAGAAAAGGAGAGCCTGACTGCAGGTTCATGTCTGAGATTTGATCATAGAACACCACTTTCCCCCTCAAAGTCTGAAGTATTGTTAAATCAGCAATCCTCCTGACTGGAGCGACCAAGAAGAAAGAGAGTGCTCTACATGTGGAGGTGATAAGAGGAGTCACCCGTGGAGAGCGGAGGGGGACGTCTCTTGTCTGGTAGCCAAAAGAGTGAAACCTGTCTCCCTTGAGGTCATTTCACTTTTTTCTCTAGATTATCTAGTGGTAGCTGAAAGCAAAATGTCTCCCTTAGGATAGAACCTCCCATAAGCTGAGGAGCTGAGTGTTGATATGAAGGAGAGAGAACAGGAAAGGAAGACTGTATGCTTTCTTAGAGCTGTTCATAATATACTGGACAAGGGCAATAAATAATTGACAGTTGTCACCCCGTTGCTTCTTGGTTATTCATGGGCTTCGCGATGGCCCTTTATCTTAGCACCATCTAATCGCGTTACATCACAGGCACTTCTCCTTAGCAACATCAATATGCCTGCCAGTGACATGTGCCGCACACCAGCTTTGCAGAGCTATCACAAACTGCTGATCTGCGCCAGTCAAGAGCAAAGTCATTGTCGCTGGCAGACAGAAATATTGCCACCAGACAGAATAAAGTAAATAATACGAAAAATAACCTCCAATGCCAACGACAAATCTCCATAATTAGGGAGAAGTCCCTTCCATCACATGCACTGTATGACTCCCCTGTATGAGAATTGCTGTAGTCGATAGGGAGGCAGGCTCCATTCAATCAGGCTGAGCACCTGCACTCTTTTGATTATGTGCATTGCAGAGATGGCATAGGTGCAGATTCTGGAGCTGAAGCAAGGGGAGAATGTAAGGAAGCATTTTAGGTTTTCCTTCCTGTTACCTTTGTGCACACCTGCAGAGGCACCACAGCAACCTAGCAGTGATTGTCTTTCATGACAATGTGGCCACAGTCACCCACGTACTATAATTCCTAAACGTTGATTATAGGAAAATTGAGAGTGCCAAGTACAGAGGGAATAAATTCAGACAGGAGGAGAAGGCAAAGGATGTGCTTCAATTGGCAGCTAGAACTACTTAGACATTACACAGCTCATTTTATTCTCAAAGTGTTCAAGAGAGTGTTACCTAATGAATCCCTTTTATCGAATGCTATATGATCCCCCATGCGCCTGTGGCAGATGCTATCCATTCCTCCTCCTTCCTTGCCAACAGAATCCCAATTTCGAACAAGATGGCAAGATGCCTGGCTAAACATTAGATTCCTCAGCCTTTGTCGGAGCCAGGGGTGACCATATGCGAGTTCTGGCCAATGAGACACAAGTGGAGAGTAGTTGGGGATTTCTGGGAATGTTTTTGTTTTCCTAAGAAAAAGGGCAAGCTGGGCATGGTGGCTCACACCTTTAATCCTAGCACTTTGGGAGGCTGAGGCAGGTGGATTGCTTGAGGTCAAGAGGTTGATATCAGCCTGATAAGAATAAGACTCTGTCTCTACTAAAGAGATAGAAACAAAACAAAAGAAAACAAAACCATCCAGGCATTGTGGCAGGCACCTATAGGCCTATCTACTTGGGAGGCTGAGAAAAGAGGATCACTTTAGCCCAAGAGTGTGAGGTCGCTATCACTTATGATGACACCACAGCACTTAGGCACTCTGGTCTGGGGCTACAGAGTGAGACTTTGTCTTAAAAAAAAAAAAAAAAAGGTAAAAGGGTAGATGCCTGTGGGCCCATTCTTCTCTTTCTATCTGCTTCCTGCTTCAAACATGTGAAGCTAAAGCAGCTCCGAGTACAGGTTGAATTATGCCTGGACGCAGACCCTGACCTTAGTGAACCATGAATCAGTGCCAGCAGTCCCTCTTTCTGGATATTTTCTTATCTTAGAAAAAGAACTCTCTATTTTTTCTGTAAGTTAGCATGGGTCATATTTTTCTGCTTGTTGATGAGCACATTGCCAACTATACATGGTAGCACCCAATCTGAAAAGTCCTTAATAGAGCCCCACATCAAAATAAAATGAAATGAAAAAAAAAAAAAACTCTTTAGAATTCACATGGAGCTGTGATACGAGCAGAAATACAATGATAGAACTAGCATTTATTGAGAGTGTTCAATGTGCCAGGCACTTTTATAAGACCTTTACATGCCCTGACTTACTCAGTTCTCACAGTCACCTTACAGAGTCTGTTCTATCACATACCTGCTTTATATAAATGTAATAGAGGCACAGTGAGGTCAAGCAACGTGCAAAGGGCCCACCACTATGATGGGTGGAGCCAGTGGCTTTGAACCACTATGTTTTCTGATATACATTTTTCACTTGATAAAAGTCAGAGTTTTAATTGATGGATCCATGGCTGTATATATGTGTCCTGACCAGTACTAGAGAAGATTTCTTGGTGAGATATGATTTTATGTAATATTTTTACTTGGTATAGTGTTTTTGTTTTCAGAAGCTCAAAAGAAAATTTAATCTATCCATCCATCCATCGTATGGAGATTACCATGGCAACCATCTGCACTGCATCTAACATATTTGCATTGGTATATATTGAACTTGCCCCGTTCTTGAACTGCAGCATTAAACAACATCTACTTTAAATTTGGATCACCCTTTTCTAAGAGTAGAATGTGAACGTTTTTAAAACAATAACTGAGAAAATGACATGAAGGCTGTGTTGACCAATATTTCAGATTGCATGTGAAAACCCTACACTGTACCCCAGAAGTGCATTAATGTACATAGTTACCATTCAATAAAACATAAATAAATAAATAAATAAATAAATAAATAAATTTGGATCACCCTAAAGTAGATTTGAGATCCAGCTGTTTTGCTGACTTTTGTTCTTTGAAGGGTAGTGCATTCGTTTGATTATTCATTGATTATCAATGAAAATGATATCATGCATGCCATTATGTTTTGGAAGTTGTCAAAGATCCATATCAGCATAAAGAATTATTATGTTAAGGAGATACTTTGGTGTGGTAGAACCCAAGTTCTTTGATTGTGTCCTTGAATTACTGTGTTGGATGAGTCAATTACACTTCCTGGGCATTGCTGGTCTGATTTTTGTTCTCTGGGCCAATGTAACTCCTTTGCTCCATCCACCTACAAGTTAATAAAAATGAACTGAGAACATTAGTCACAAGTTTGGAGGCATTCATCCATCCTTCCTTGTTTGTATCTAACTTGCTTTTATTTGGTTTTATCTAATTTTAGGTCCAAATTCTTGCCTCTGTGACTCTAAATCTAATTTCTACTTTCAAAATGTACTAATAATAATTGCTCCCATTTATTGAGTGCTAGCTCTGTGTCAGACACAATGGGCAGGCTTTACTTGTACATATACTCAAGTAGGCTGTTCAGCAATAAGCCACAGTGTCATTTAGACTGTTTTTCTATTACGTCTGGTTCTGATTGGCTGGTACCTGTGTTCTACTGGTTACCTAGTATTTTTCATATCATCCCTGACCATAGCTCTTAAAAAGGCAGGTGCAATTATTATTTCCATATTAGTGATGAGGAAACCAAGTCTTGGAGAAACATTCATATTTGAGATTCCTAGGAGCCCATGGAGCACCACTACCACTTTGAGTAGTTCATCTGGTACCCTGATCCATTTGCTGATTCGTATCTTGTGTACCTGTGGATAAACCACTGTGTGAGTGGTTTGGTCTCAGCCCTTGGGTTTGGGTTCTTAGAATAGAGTAAAATGTTTTCCTTTTTCACTTAACACTTCTGGCTATCATGCCTCTCTGCTCTCACCACCATCCTTGATCCAATAAACTCTATAAAGGAAAGGCAGTGGGGAATCTGTATCCTTCCTGTTTCAGTATCTGTGTTATACATGGCAATAGAACAACATAGCCACAGATCTCTCCAAGGTTTGCCGTCCTTTGTTTGTGGCAGAGAATTAAAGTTCATTTTGAGATTTGAATGAAAAGATACTTCAGTACTTGAGTTCTAGAAAGATATGGTCTAATCCAGTATAATAATACTGCTGCTGTAAACTCTTCCACACCATAAGAAAAATAGAATAATTTATTTAAAACATTTAGTTAGAAAGGGAAATCATCATAGCATTAAGTCTATAGTAAGTTTACTAATGCCATAAGAGGCCTGGGTTGGAAGAAGATGAAGTTTTAAAATTCCATGTAATGACACAGAGAAACAACAAAGAAACTCTTCTTTGCCTAGGATTTATGTTTTAAAACTTTGAGTCTGATTTTATGCTGCCAGCATGATAAGGGAATCCCAGTTGAAAGAGAACACAAAAATTGGTTCTGAGCTAGTAGTGGCCCCAGAACACCTGACGTAGAACAACATAGAGTGATCTTGGAGGAGTATCTTCTAAACCAGGCTAAATATAGAATTCACACAGAAAAACTCAGGCTGATGATGACCTCAAAAAAAAATTACAAAAACATGAGGTGATTGAAGGCTAGGTGCAGTGGTTCAAATGTAATCATGGCACTCTGGGAGGCCAAGTCAAGTGGATTGCTTGAGCCCAAGAGTTCAAGACCAGACTGAGAAAGAACAAGACCTCATCTCCACAAAGAATAGAGAAACTTCGTGGGTGTAGTGGTGCATGCCTGTAGTCCCAGCTACCCAGGAGGCTGAGGCAAGAGGATTGCTCGGGCCCAGAAATTTGTGTGCCGCGAGTTATGATGCCATGGCACTCTACCCAAGGAGACAGAGTGAAACTCTGTCTCAAAAAAAAATGAGGTGATAATTATGATTAAGGATTGGCACATACAGCACATACATATCAGACTTCATCCTTTAGCGTGCTAGAGATTATCACTCTAAATTAGTGACTATAAAATCAAAGTATTATAAATCATTAGAGAGCCAAATATAAGAATAAAACACTTATAATAAAAGTAGTATATTTGCAAAAGAGGGAAAACTATTTTAAGAATCGGAAAATGGTAATAAAATAAAACTGGTAGATAAACAGAAAACAGAAGACTAATTTGAGGAAATTAAGTAGATGGCATTTCAGATGAAAATTATGTGGAAAATGTAAAAGAGAGGGTCTTAAACATTTAGGATAGAAGACGATGTTTTAACTTATCTTTAAAATGAAATTTAGAAAAAGGGAATCTAATTTTTAAAGAGTTTTGCATTATAATATACCAACATCATTTTAAGAAATATTAGGTTTTTAATTATGAAATGTCCAATTTCATTAAATACTAAATTTGACAGTTGATGTCTCTGACATTTCACATTGATGTTTCTTGTTTTATTTTTATTGTGGAGGTACATTTTGATTCTTTCAAATGTACACTTTGGCTTGTGGTTATCTTTCAAATGTTTTTTGGAGAGCAATTTTTGTGAAACCATGGATAAATCAAAAATTCATGTCATTTTCAAATGTGAGTTCTATCATAGAACCAATGCACCACAGACAGCTCAAAATATCAACAAAGCATTGGAAGGCCCGGCGTGATGGTAATCCTTGCACTGTGGGAGGCTTAGGCAGCTGGATCACTTGAACTTGGGAGCTCGAGCCCAAGTACAAGACCCCATCTCTACTAAAAATATAAAAATTATCTGGGTGTTGTGGCAGGCCCCTGTAGTCCCAGCTACTGGGGAGGCTGAGATAGAAGGATCACTTGAACTCAGGAGTTTGAGGTTGCTGTGAACTAGGCTGTCATCACGGCTGTCTAGCTTGGGCAACAGAGGGAGACTGCCTCAAAAAACAAAAAGTGTTTGGGAATGATATAATGAACACACAGAATGTGAATGGTTTGAGACGTTCCATTTTGGGTACTTTAATCTTGAAAAGACCCACATGGGCAACTCGAGACCAGGTAGATAATGATAAGCTGAAAACTGCACTGGAAGTGAATCCATCTCAACCTACTGTGAATTGGCAGTGAGGTTTGGTTTTACTCTTCCTGTAACATTAGAGCATTTGAAATAAATTGGTAAGGTAAAGAAGCTGGATAGATGGGGGATGCACGAATTACTGAGCATCAGAAGAGATATCGTCTCAAGGCTTGCCTTTCTTTGCTGTTCACGACATAAAGGTGAATCATTTCTACACGGTACTGTTACATGTGATAAAAAATGGACTGTTTTTGATAATCCCACGTGTTCATCACAGTGGCTGGATAAAGATGAAGTGCCTCAACACAGTCCCCAACCAAATCTACTTCAATTAATGGTACTGTTTCTTGTTTGAGATGAAATAAACTACCCTTTGATTTGAAATTGGACATTTCCTATTTAATGGCAAAGTTCTGATCATGTAAATTAACTCAGACCTTGAAATATCACAGAAAAATAATAGCATACCCAAAACCAAAAAAATGTAATAGCTACCTTAGAGAACAAACAGATTACCTACAAAAGAAACAACAAAGTCTATATAATAACTGCAATAAAGGACGTAAAACAGTGCGGCAATATGGTCAAATGTCAGTGGATAATAGTTGTTTTAAATCCCCTGTCTGCTCTGATGATTTCAACATCTCTGCCATGTCTGAGTCAGGTTCTGATGTCTCCGTCTTCTGTCCTTTAGCACACCTGGGGAATTTTTGTTGAAAGTGTGATCTAGTAAGTTCCAGTAACTGAGATAAATAGGCCTTCAGAGGTTAAGTTGTGTTTACTGTTTGCTGTAGCCGTAGGTGTCTGAGGCTAAAATCTCACCTGCTACACTTGCTTTTGCCTTCTCTCTGTCTCACTCTTGCTCTCACTTGCTTTCTCTCTTTTTAATTGTTTGCTTTCCCCTCGAGACTTCTTCTTAGATCATATTTGAGGTAGACAGTGATTTTAATTGTATTCCCCTACAATTACCAGGAATCCTACTGATACGGTGTTAGGTGGGAGGAGGGGAATTGTTCAATAGTCCTGTGAATAGGACTCAGTCTTTTAGGGAACCTGTGTCCACGAACTGTGACCCTCACAAATTCTTCTTAGTTTTGTTTTATCTTTTTTCCCTTTAGGTAGGATACGAAGTTTAGAGGGGGCTGGGACTGGGTGTTTCCCTTCATCTAGGTTTGTCATCAGAGCTTTATCTCTCTGGTAAAATAATTTCTCTTGAGGGCAGGCCTTATTAAGAAGACCAAGGCTGGGTGCAGTGGCTCACGCCTGTAATCCCAGCACTCTGCAGGACTGCTCGAGCTCAGGAGTTTGAGACCAGCCTGAGAAAGAGCGAGACCCTGTCTCTACTAAAAATAGGAAAACTAGCCAGGCAGGGTGGTGCATGCTTGTGGTTCCAGCTACTCAGGAGGTTCAGGCCAGATCGCTTGAGGCCCAAGAGTTTGAGGTTGCTGTATCTATGACACCAGGGCATTCTACCCAGGGCGATAGAGTGAAACTGTCTCAAAAAAGGAAGAAGAACACAGAGCACTGAGCATTTGGCTACATTTCCCCTCCTCCTGCACTAGGGGATTTTTCTATAGTCTTCACTGTGAGAACCTGCTAGGGCTCCTGAAGATAAATCTCATGGAAATGTGGATTCCTCCTCTCCCCCTGCTTAAAACTGTCCTCCCTACTCCTGAGTTTAACTCTCAAACTTATCCACAGTGAGCTTTTGGCAATCTGTTAACAACAGTTTATGTTTTCCTGAACTGGTACTAGTTTCTGCAAAGATTTCTACTCTGCTGAGCTGCGCTTTTCTGTACCTTTCTATCTGCTTCTTTATTTGGGGGGCAATGATTTTCTTTGTGACCTCAACTCTCTGATGGATCTAGGAAAAGTTGTTAATTCGGGAGTTCTTTTCTTATTATGTGAATGGAATTCATAAATTCTAAGCTCATTGTATGCTGGACTAGAAAATAGAAACTTCTACAAACTATGTTTAATAAGGTACCACTCAAAGAAAAGAAAAAAAAATTTTCACCTTGAATCTCCCTAAAACAATGCAAAATAACACCACCCCAAACAACAAATACAAACTCCTAAGACAAAAATGGTCATATTCCTAACAAAGCCTATTAAGTTTTACCACTCAGAACTTCTCAGTGAAAGAACTAAAACACAGAAGGAAGGCGTCAGACATACAATGAAAATAAATTTTTAAGCTTCTTTACATAATTGGTGGTTCAAAATGCAAATACAAGATTTGGCAAATGTTGGAATAACAGGAATGCTAACTTCTGTGGTTTTGGATTAATTCTGCACCACCTATTCCAACACATTCCTTGATTCCCCAGTATTAGCTCTCCCTTCCCATTGTAAGAAACCTTTCTGTATCCTCCCCCCATTTTTACATGCCATGCCCATTTCTCCCTTCCATGCCTATTCCCACCCACAATTCATGCTGTTCCCTCATTTTGAATAACTCATTTTTCTTTGACTTATTTATAGGTAATCATGCTTAGTAGGTCTCCTCTTTTTGGTACTAAATAATTTCCAAAATTTGAGTTTTAATTGAGAGGTCTGGGAATCATGGGCATTGTATATTCTTATCTGGAGTAATTTATATACTATTTTTGTCCACATTATTGAATGATAAATTTTCCCAAACTCCTCTGCTAGCAATCTCCTTACCTTCACAGGCGGTGCTGTAAGGATGTAGGATTTCCATCAAAGTAAGGTGTAAGTTGTCTTCATCCCTGCTGATGTAGTGGAAGCTCTTCAAGTTCAAGTGCCAAGATCTTATAATTATTCATATATATTATGAATATGTATTATAAGACCTATATGCCAATATCATAAAATAGGAATGGCTGTCTAATTTTCTTCCATGACTAAGAGACCTCAACTAAATGGTGCTCTTGGGGTCATTATTTTTAATGTCATCACATGTATACAGGTCTTATCCTTAGGATAACATTTTCTGTCTCAGTCTCTGGTCAATTTGACTTTAGCCTAGTTAAAATTAAAACTCTATAATAGCTTTTAAACTATTGTGTTTGCTAATATATGGCTTCTCAGAGATGTGGCTTTAAACATTTACATTCATATTTGTGAATACATATTACCCTTCCTTTGAATGAGCAATTGGTAGGGTATTTAAAACTTCTACCAGGGTGGCACCTGTGGCTCAAAGGAGTGGGGTGTGGGCCCCATATACTGGAGGTGGCTGGTTCAAACCCGGCCCCAGCCAAAAACTGAAACAAACAAACAAACAAAAAACTTCTACCAGGGAATGACTCAGTTCCTCCTGAAATTGATTTGAGGATTTGAACTGCTCTCAGAATTAAAAGAAAACCCATAAGAAGAAGACAGATATCTAAGTGCACATATACAGAATATTTTTGAAGCTTGAAACCTCTCATTAAGCACACACACAATTAAAAGCCTGTTCACATTTGTAATTTTATATTATGTGAATACTTAGATGACAATTTTGTTTTTTGTTTCTTTTTCTTTTTGGAGAAGCTGACTGCAAATCAGCCACACTGATTGAACATTGAACTGCCTCTTTCATCCTCACCTCTTAGAAGTAGACCTCACCCTAACCTGTCTCTGCCTGGCTCTTGATGACTTTGATGACTAACTCAGTAGACCCAGGAGTAGTTGTAGGATGAGATGAAGCCGGTTGCTAGGATGGCAGTGCAATCACTGATGCTAATGCCGAAGGAATTTGTTGGTGTGATGGCACCGCACAGGTGCTGACCTCACATCTTAGAATCCACGTTGTTTCCCTTTATTGACCTTTCTATTACAGTGTCTGTATTTAACTCCATGCTAGTATACAGCATTAATTGAGCGGTCTTATGGGCCTTTCATGCATTAATGTCTAGAGTATTCCTCCCCCTCCCCATATTCCTGAAAGACGAATTTTCCCATTAGCAGCCTCCTTTCTCTCACATGCAATGTCGTAAGGCCAGAGAATTCTCATCAAGGTTCCTTATTTTCTGCTTAGTCCTTGCTTTACCCAAATAAAGATGTTATAATTACTCTTAAAGGATGCTTTGGTTTACAGAGGTTTCTATTGCACTTTTAAACTTCAGGTTTACCAGCTACTTGTTCAATCCCTCAGAAAGGAGGGAAAGCCCATTAGAACATTGAGTCAGTTGGGAGCAGAAGGACTTGACTTAACAAATGCAATCAATACTACCTGGTTCTTTGTACCCTCAATGAATCCCCAACAATAAAAAACAAAAAATAAGGTTAAGCCAGTGTGAGAATAATTTTAAAAAAAAGTTATATCACCATATAATATGTGGTTTCACATATCTCAAATCAACATAAAATTTTTTGGATAATTTTTTTTAATAAAGATATACCTCTGTTCAGAATAATGTCTATTGCTTTAGTTTAGCTGGAGTGTCTTAACTTTTTTTCACTACTTTTTTTAAAATTGCAGAATATTAGGGGTACACTTTTTTTTACATTGTTCTGTATAGATTGAGTCAAAGTTGTGTGCGTAAGTGTGCTCTTCACCTAGATAACATGCACTGTACCCAGTACGTGTGAATTTAATCACCCCTCCCCCCCAACTTGATTTTCATTGACATTTACTTCCATATGTGCACTTAAGCATTGATCAATTAGTTCCAATTTGGTACTGAGTACATGTGTTTGTTTCTCTATTCCTGTGATGCACTTAGAAGAGTGGTTTCTGGTTCCCTCCAGATTGTCCCATAAGATACTAGATTGCCATTTTTTTCTTTTTATGGTTGACTAATACTTCATAGTATGCATATACCACATTTTATTAATCCGTTCATGTATCGGTGGGCATTTGAGTTGTTTCCACATCTTTGCAATTATGAATTGTGCTGCCATAAACATTCAGGGGCAGGTATGGTGTACTTTTAATAAAATGACCTTTTTTCCTGTGTTATATACCCAGCAGTGGTATTGCTGGATCAAATGGTGGTTCTACTTTCAGTTCTTTGAAGTCTTGCCATCCAGTTTTTCACAGAGTTTGCACTAGTTTGCAGTTCGCCAACAGTATATAGGAGTTCTTTTCTTTCCACCTCCACCCCAGCATCTGTTGTTTTGGGACTTTTTAATCTGAGCCATTCTCAGAGTTACTGATATCTCATTGTGGGTTTGATTTGCATTTCCCTAATGATTAGAGATGTTGGACATTTTTTCATGTGTTGATTGGCCATTAGTTTATCTTCATTTGAAAATTTTCTGTTCATGTCTTTGCCCACTTTTTAATGGGGTTGTTTGGTTGTTGCTGATTTGCTTGAGTCCTCTGTAAATTCTGGTTATCAGTCTTTTATCAGGTGCTCAGTATGTGAATATTTTTTTCCCATTCTGTGGGCTATTTGCTCTTTTGGTTGTATCCTTGGCTGTGTAGAGTTTTTAATTTGATCAAGCCCCATTTATTTATTTTTGTTGTTGCTGAGATTGCTTTTGGGGTCTTCTTCATGAATTCTTTGCCTATGCCAGTATCTACAAGAGTTTCTTTAACATTTCCTTCTAGGATTCTTATAGTTTCTTGAATTAGGTTTAAGGTTTTTATTCATCATGAGTTAATTTTTGAAAGTGGATCCTGTTTTAGTCTTTTACATTTGGCTATCCAGTTTTCCCAGTACCACTTATTGAACAGGGATTCTTTTCCCCAGTCTATGTTTTTATCTATTTTTAAAAAATCAGATGGAAACATGAGGATGACGATTTCACCTCTGCATTCTCTGTTCCAATCTGTAGGTCTCTGTTTTTGTGTCCAAACCATCCTGTTTTGGTTACTATAGCCTTGTAGTATTCCTTGAAGTCTGGTAAAGTGATGTCTCTTACTTTGTTCTTATTATGTAAGGTTGCCTTGACTATTCGGGGTCTTTTCTGGTTCTGTATAAAGAGTAGAACTATTTGTTCTAGATCTGCAAAAAATGGCATTGATATTTTAATGGAAATTGCACTGAATCTATAAATCCCTTTGGGTGGTAGAGCCATTTATCAAGGTTGATTCTGCTGATCCATGAGAATGGTATATTTTTCCATCTGTTTACAACCTCTGTAATTTCTTTCCTCTATGTTTCATAATTCTCCCAAGAGAGGTTTTTTTCACCTCTTTTGTTATTCCTAGGTATTTTATTTTCTTTGTTGTCTAATAGGGTGGGTAATGACATACCCCAGACAGTTGGTCTGAGGACTAACAAGTTAATACCTATGAATTACTTACAGTAGAGCTGGACACAAACTCGATAATTATTAGTTTAAAAAAAAAACTGAATCATAGATCTATGTGCTTTTCAAGACTTTTTGTTTTTCTGCAGTATAGATAGTAACTGCAAATCTTTAAAATATATTTAGACTTTGCTAGCTGACAATTTTTATAACAATACATCATATCATTATAAGTTATGATCCTATACTGTAAAATATAGAAGGCACATAAAAGATTAAATTTATAAGGCTATCTCAGGTATGTTTCAGTAATACTATAGACAGAATAGTACATAAAAGTGACAGCAAGCACCACTGTCTCTATAGTAACCATGGAAGTCAACGTTGTCTGAAAAAAAATTGAAATCTATTAGTGGGGTCATTTAACAGAACAAAAGTTCTTTATGAAGGATTTCATGGATAAGACAAACATTACTCTAGATTTGAAACTTCTATGTGTTACTTGATAATGCATTTTCTAAAAGAAGCCATTTTATGTACTTAAGAATTTGAGTCTTGAGACCAGAAGCTTGTTTATTTTGGGGGCCTACCAATAATCACAAACCTATCCAGACCTTGATTTTTCTCATCTGTACATTGGAGTTTATGAGACTGAAATCAGATAAAGCATATGGAAGCACCACTTATATTACAGGATTCATTAGAATGCCATATGATCGCAGTGTTTCCAAAATGCTAAAGTTCTAATGGAAGTTGTTTAGTGCTCCGTAAAAAAACGCTCTGCCATCAGAGTTTGGAGAACACTATATGCTTGTAGAAGCTACTCTTGGGGTTCAGCATGGGTTCCCTAGGACTTCCCACTTCCATGCTAGAGCTGACTCCTCACTGCCAGTGCTGGAAGTACCTGGAGTTCACATTCTTCATAAAGTAAACCTCTTCAGTGACTGACAACCGTTGGTATACAGATATGGAACTTTTCTGCCTCTCAGGTGGGATAGATATAAGGTGTAGATTGTAACCCATATGCCAGAATTCCCTGAGGAATTACATGCCAGGTGCCTATAGCGGCTACTACCTTGATAACACATCCTCAATTGGCTTGCCTTTTTTCTGTTCTCATCTTTCCATTCCCTACCAATATTTTGGCACCACCCCAGAATGTCGGTAGTCTTTAAATCTTCTTCTATGGGTCTACTTCTGAAAGTTCCGAAAGTTCCCAAACTAAGACAATAACATAGCATCCTTTGTGGAAATTCATAATTACTTTAGCATATTAAAGACTTTTAAAGATTTTTTATTTTTTGAGGCAGAGTCTCACTATGTCTCCCTCAGTAGAGTGCTATGGCGTCACAGCTCACAGCAACCTCAAACTCTGAGGCTTAAGCCATTCTTTTGCCTCAGCCTCCCAAGTAGCTGGGACTAAAGGCACCTGCCACAATGCCTGGCTTTTGTTTGGTTGTAGTTGTCGTTGTTTGGCAGTCCTGGGCTGGATTCAAACCCACCAGTTCCAGTGAATGTGGTTGATACCCTAGCCAGTAAAGTTCAGTATGATATGTGAATGATGTTACTCTTGGCCACTATAATTACAAATAATTGCCAAATTAGGGAATATAAAGAGCACATAGAAACTTGTGTGGCTTTTCTAATTTTATTTTAAAGTACCCTGGCATCATTTCAGTATTGAGCCTCTTCTACATGACATATATTTGGATATATTTTAGCAACCACTTCAATAGGCACTTTAGCTTCTGTGTGTCATGTAATTTTTCAGATGGGTGCTGTGTGAAAAATAGATCTAAATGCTTTAAAAATGTTTCTTTCCTAGTGTGTCTGTTTGTAGTATTTTAAGAAAGTAACAAATGTTATATTTTTTCCACAAACCTATACAAAATATAAAATTATATTAAATTAAGGAAAGCTCTGAAATCGCTTTTGTCTTTGGCCAATTGATCCATAAAGATATGCATGAATGAAGACTTCAAATTAATTATTCATGATACACTCTTGGAGTTTTTTCTGGATTTTATTTTTCATATAAGGGTACTAATTTTCTTATTTAGCCCTATCCCCTCAACAAAATACATTTGGAATGTCAACAGAGCAGGTTTTAATAAACTCTACCTTGGTCTCTTCAGGGGTATAATATGCCTCTTCATATGCAATATATAATTTTTGCTTTGAATGATTCTTTAAGTGCATTTTCATTGTCAGATTTTGATTTTGTACGTCTACAAAGGCACATCTACAAAGTTTTTGGCTTTCTCAGTAAACATTTGAAGATCTCTTCCTCATAAGGAATTACAAATGAAATTGGAAATCAGAGTTTCCTGAGTTCTCGCTATCACCCTTATTCTTCAGGGAAAGACCTGGGGGTTTTCTGGCCAGACAGAAGGTCTGGCCTCAGATTTGTCATCTGTGGAGTGGGATTTACACTGCTCTCTAATCAGATATGGAGAGGAACAGATAAATGCCTGATAGCTCTCTTTGATGCTGCAAAACACCTCTAAAGTTTAACTGTGATGTTTGTAAAACAGGAGGACAGAGAAGGCAAGATTATTTAGAGAATCAGCAGAAGTTATTCAGTACTGATTTAAGTAGCAGAGAGCTAAAATGAAATTTATTTATTTATGAGTACATTCAGCACATGCTTGTTATTTATGCTGTGCATTGTCTACACTCTGAAAGTGGAAGTTAGGGCAAGATAGTCGCAATTCTTCCCTTCTCAGATCTTGGTATATTCGACGTTATGGTAAGGAAGTACTGGGTGGTATGCAGAGCATACAGGGAGAAACTAACTTGGTCGGCATGGCCTACGTGGCAGGGAAGATTATTTTAAGTATGTTGGAATGTTTGCGCCACAAGATTTCGTCCACCACAATTGGGATCCATATGTTAGAAGCAATTTTCTGAGGTTTAAGGAAGCAATCACTATAGGTCATACATCTTGGTAGAGTCAAGGGTTTTGATGTCAGCGCTGTATCTGGGTTCACTTATGTCATTAACACAAAACTAAGTCCTAGAACTGATGGTATTATTGGCTTTTGGAAGGAACTTAGACCAGTTTCAAATGCAGGGTCCTTATTAATATTTGCTTCACTTACACTTTAGAACTGAATGGCTGTGAAATAACTGTACCAAGATAGTGGCAATCAAAATAGACATCTGCTAATATTAGTTATAGTACATAAATAGCTTTACTTCCTCCACAGAAGGCAAACATTTTCTATAATGTGTAGATGCAAGTTTAGGACACTGTGAATGAACAAACTGGCTTGGGAAAGAGGCCTTCAGTGGATGTTTGATCTGCCTGATACTGATAGTAATTTTTTCTCTCACTTTATTAATGAGGATTTCAAGATGTAATAAAATGTCTTACCCCACTCCCTTCTATTTCTAGGCTTATAATTTCAGGCCCTTGAAGGGCCCTTGGCCCTTTCCATGTGACAGTCATTCAAAAGCCTCACAACACTTCCTATTTATGAGAGTGATCATCACATGCTATCAATTGGACCTTACTATGGATTCTCTAAGGTGGCTTTAGGCTACTGGGGTGGGGTGTTTGAGGTGTTGATCTAGGGGGAGAAAAAATGGAGTGGATGGGTATCCAAGGCTCATGTTTACCTGCTTTGAATTTCTCTTGGGGTCTGTCTTAGATGTACAAGATTTTAAAGCTCACCTTTCAGGTCTGATTATTACAGCTATAAAATTTGCATATGTCCATATTAAAAAAGGAAGAATGAAGGGAAGGAAACAGATGAAAAAGCAGATCAGCTGCCTGTGGACGTTGCCGAGGAAGCATTGTTAAAGTCTCTCTTTCCACTGCTGTCATGTCTATGTCAGAGTCTCCTAAAGAGCCCAAACAGCTGCAGAAGCTCTTCATTAGAGGCCTGAGCTTTGAAACGACTGATGAGTGTCTGAGGAGCCATTTTGAGCAATGGGGATGCTCACAGACTGCGTGGTAATGAGAGATCCAAACACCAAGTGTTCCAGAGGCTTTGGGTTTGTCACACATGCCACGGTGGAGGAGGTGGATGCAGCAGTGAATGCAAGGCCACACAAAGTGGATGGAAGAGTTGTGCAACCAAAGAGACCTGTTTCCAGAGGAGATTCTCAAAGACCTGGTGCCCACTTAACTGTAAAAAAGCTCTTTGCTGGTGGCATTAAAGAAGATACTGAAGAACATCACTTCAGAGACTATTTTGAACAGTATGGGAAAATGGAAGTGAGTGGAATCATGACTGACCGAGGCAGTGGCAAGAAGAGGGGCTTTGCTTTTGTTATGTTTGATGACCACAATTCTGTGGGTAAGATTGTCATTCAGAAATACCATACTGTGAATGGCCACAACTGTGAAGTAAGGAAAGCCCTATCAAAGCAAGAGATGGCTAGTGCTTCATCCAGCCAAAAGAGGTCGAAGTGGTTCTGGAAACTTTGGTGAGGGTTATGGATGTGGTTTTGGTAGAAGTGACAACTTTGGCTGTGGAGGAAACTTCAGTGGTCCTGGTGGCTTTGGTGACAGCTATGGTGGTGGTGGTGGTGGATATGGTGGCAGTGGGGATGGCTACAATGGATTTAGTAATGATGAAAGCAATTTTGGAGGTGGTGGAAGTTACAATGATTTTGGCAATTACAATAATCAGTCATCAAATTTTGGACCCATGAAAGGAAGAAATTTTGGAGGCAGAAGCTCTGGCCCTTATGGTGATAGTGGCCAATATTTTGCCAAACCATGAAACCAAGGTGGCTATGATGGTTCTAGTAGCAGCAGTAGCTATGGCAGTGGTAGAAGGTTTTAATTATTCCCAGGAAACAAAGCTTAGCAGGAGAGGAGAGCCAGAGAAGTGACAGGGAAGCTACAGGTTACAACAGATTTGTGAACTCAGCCAAGCACAGTGGTGGCAGGGCCTAGCTGCTACCCAGAAGACACGTTTTAGACAATACTCATGTGTATGGGCAAAAAACTCAGGACTGTATTTGTGTCTAATTGACTATTTTAGTTTCTGTTCTGTGGAAAGTGTAAATCAGACCAACAAAGGATTTTAATGTAGGTTTTTTTTTTTTTGCACCCATGTTGTTGATTGCTAAATGTAATAGTTTGATCATGATGCTGAATAAATGTCTTTTTTTTTTTTAAATGTGATGTGTAAAGTTAGTCTACTCTGAAGCCATTTTGGTAAACTTTCCAAAAGTGCGAAGCTAGAATTCCTTCAAGGTGATGTCAGGTTCTAATTCATTTACAACCTGCTTTGGTGAAGAAGCCATTGTCTTCAGAAACCTTGGTGTAGTTGAACTGAGGGTTACTGTTGTGACCTGAAGCTCACCATTCATTCAAAGGGGTCATCCAAGGAAAATCATGGAATTATTGGTTATAAAGGAGATTGTTGGCATATCCTATGCAATATATCTAAATTGAATAATGGTACCAGATAATATTACAGATGAGAATGAAGCTTGTGTATTTACCATTATCATGTTTAATCAATAAATGACTTAATTCTCTTGAAAAAAGAAAAAAAGAAAAAGCAGGTCAGGGTGTAAAGACAGTTTCATGTATTTCTGAGATCAGTCAATCCACTTCCTACATTTTATAGATGAGAAAATGGAGGCCAGTAAAATAGCTATGTCTTTTTTCTTGAAAACAGAACTAAAATCAAAAGTTTTTTATTGCTTATTCTGAATTACCAATCAACTTTTCCTTCCTTTTTTCCCTTCCTGAAAACATTAGAAGAAGCATTTGGTGAGTTAATCTAACCTTGGGTAAATAGCCATGAATCTCCCACAGTGTGTGGTCTCCAGGAGCCACACCACTGGTCTTCAGGTCAGGCAGTGAAGGCCTGTGTGTATATGCAGGGGTGAGCAGAGGGATGTTAGTGGTGATAGCCACACACATATATTTAGAATATCCAAAATGCATTTGGCCCTAAGCAGTTCCCTTCTCACCTAATTCCTACCCATGTGTATTTCAAGAGAACTCAATCCATATGTTTCTGATTTACTTTCACTAAGTCATCTGCATGTTGTTGGTGAGAGTCCTTTGATGTCTAAGAAGACTTATGAGCAAGTTTTATGGCCTCTCTGAGCCTTTGTTCTTTCAAGAGGCAAGATGTGCTTTGCTTGCATGGATGGTGCTCTTACTGGAACAATCCAAAAGTTCCTCTAAAACTTGGGAGGATAAAGAGTGCGTCCTAACCTCGATGAAAGACCCATTCTTTTTCTCAAGGCCAAACCTTTAGAGAAAAAGATCTTGTCTGACTCAAGAAAAGGATATGCTGTCAACATTTCAGCATCCCCCCTCCTGTTTTTCAGTGCTTTGATCCTTTTGTGTTGGGCCAATTTGATTCCTCTTGGCTTTTTGAGAAGGCTAGTTTATTAAAATATTATTTTATGCTTGTTATCCTTTCAATTATTTTCCTTTCCTCTTTTCACACTGGAGGTCAGGCCCTTAATAATTCCTTGCCTCAGAGATTGTTTCTTTTTTGGTAGTGCTGACAGCAGAATCTTAGACTTATTAATGTTATTATCTGGTTACCCCACTAAAGTTATAATTAGGTACTCCAGAAAGTAAGGGAACATAGGGAATTATTTTTTAAGACAAGGAGTTCAGGGAGGGTAATCCCTTTGGCTGACATGGGAAACGAGAATAACAGACCTTTTTAGAGCGAGGCTCATATTCCACTCCTGGCAAAGTCTTGGGGAGGTAACAAAATCTCAGAAATGGTGGCCAAATGAAGTGCTGGGAACTGCACCCTGAGTTCAAAAGTTACAAAAGTGCTCCAGTCTTCTACAACCTATGCAAGGCAGAGAAGCAGCCAAACTGCCAATGACCCGCAAGAACCACATGGACTGGCTCACAGGGCATCAGTAAGGACCAGGGTGGGGCAGCCTGAGAATTCCCTGGGGCTGTGGTAATGCTTAAGACCTTGGGACCTTTCTTTCTGCAGAGACAACAATGGTTAACACTGAATTTCCTTTAGTATGGTAGAATGAAGCTATCATCGGATTGGCAACAAATTAAAGTAAATGTGGACATGAGATAATTCTGGAATACTTGATTATTTTTGACTGCCACAAATATCAGTTCATCTCCTAGGTGATGCCATCATGTGTCAAGTTCTGGATCAGGAAAAGTGATCATGACATGTTTCCTTTTCTGCCGTCAAGTTGCCTACGACTGATTTGTAAGCAGAGCAAGGCTGTCACATTGAATTTTATTAACTTTTATAGAATGCCTTAATAAATTCCAGTGATTGTAAAGCGGTTATTCATTTTAATTTCTGCAATATTTCAAGGAAGAAGGCAATTTTCTTATCCCCATTTTACTGATAAAGCAGCTAAGGTTTGGAAAGAGGATAGCTTCCCTAACATCACACAGTAATAATCAAGTCAGGACCAGAGCTAAGTCTACTTGATTCTGATTTCAGTGACTTTAATCTCAGTTTTATACTGCTTTTGGCAAACTATAAAATAGTTCATATAATTATATGTGGGAGAGAGCAGATTCAAAAAGAGGAGTTTGTCAAAAGCTGGCGTGATCAGGAATGGGCTCATGAAGAGATGGGATTTAAAGTGTCATAGAACAGTAATGCTGTAATACAACTTACACATCATATAATTTCCCCCCTGACCTTTACAGATGTGGAAACTGAGCTCTCATACATGACCAAATTCAGGCAAACAATGGATAAAGGCAGAACAACATAATTGAAAGTCCAGTGGTGGGAATGGGAATGTTTAGTCATTTTTAAAGTAAGAAAACAAATCAGAGTACAGCAGAAAGTGACTTGGGCAGAGAAATGAGCTGCAGTGGACACAAGGCAGGGTAGGGTACAGAAATTATAGAGGCCTGTGTATTCCAGGCTGTAAATCTGAATGTTATCTCAACATGTATCTTGAATGTTTGCTAAAAAGTCTTATTTTTGAATCCCATGCCATCTCTAAATCAGAAATTTTATCTTGATAAGGGCTGGTATTCTGGATTTTTCACAGGCCTCCCTACCCAGCATCCTGGTGACTCAGATATTCACTAAAGTTTGGGAACTATTGCTGTAGGTAGCTGGGGTCAAGCACATGGCAGTCACAGGAGATTCTGGAACAGAGATGAGGCCCAAGATAATTTATCTGGTTATAAAACATGGATTGGAGACTACAGCAATCAGCCCAGATCAGAATGTCAGTTATAGTACAGCACAGGGCTTAGCATCTTGGAAATAGCCTAAAGTAGCTTGAGAACAAATGGGAACAGCTGAGTAAGGCTTTATTTGAAAAAAGAACTAATGAACTTGGTGACCAGCTGGGTTAGAGAGGCCCTCTCATCTCTGCCTCCTCAATAGCTCTCAGCTACTGTAATTCTTCTCTGCTGCCTCTCCCCCACCCATTCCCCACTATTGTGAAAGTAATTAAGTACAATGCAAAACATACTACACGTACATTGCTATTCTGCTTGTAAGTCTTTAATGGGTCCCCTTTGCTCTCGGGATCACTTAAACTTAAAAAGGGCCCTTCTCCTAAACTCATTTTTCTCTCACCATTGCCTGAACCTCGTGGTCTCAGTAATTCTGAACTTGGGTCATATCCTTTGTGTGGTTTTGAGTCTTTGAACATGTTATGTTCTGTATTTCTGGAACACCATTCCCATCCCCTCCTTTCTAGTTAGTATAGATGTCATATCTTCCAGGAAGCCTTCCCTGGCCACTGCGACCCTGCCCTGGCCGGTTTTAGGGTTTCCTTTCTGTGTCCCCTTAGATTCTGGTTTTTCATCTACTATGCAAACTCCATGAGGGAAGGTCATGTCTTTTTAATGGTTGTATCTTATCATCTAGTCTGGTGCCTAGCACAGGGTGGGGCCCCATGAAGCACTTGTTTAATAAAAGAACAAACAAGTAATTGCAAGCAAGGGAAGTGCCAAGGATGTCACCGAGGTCGCACGCCCCATTGCCCTGAAGAAAGGTGATGTAAGAGCTCTCACTCATCTCTTCAACCATTTCCACCTTTACCTTAAAGGAAGCACAGGGTCCTTTTCTTTGTCAGGACAAAAACAGTAGTGACAAAAACTAAAACCTAAACTATGTTAACTGTGCCTGTTTCCTTAACACTTAGATGTTTTTTTTTTCTTTTGCATGTGGATATCCAGTTTTTCTTTTTCTTTTTTTTTTTTAATTTTTCTTTTTTTTTTTATTGAATGTTAACTATGTACATTGATACTCTTCTGGGGTACAGTGTGGGGTTTTCACATGCATTCTGAAATACTTCCATCAAACTGGTCAACACAGCCTTCATGTCATTCTCTCAGTTATTACTTTAAAACGTTCACATTCTACTCTTAGAAAGATTCACCTGTACCCCTATAAGACAAACCTCAAAAGTGATCCCTCCAAACCCCCTCCCTCCTCCCATTCCCCCCTCCCTTCTCCCTCCCCCCTTAACCAAATAGCCTAAGAACAC
>CAUYTI010130667.1:0-53573 GCA_963575145.1 Galago senegalensis
ACCTAAGGTGGCGGGTTCGAATCCCCAGCCCGGACCCGCCAAACAACAATGACGGCTGCAACCAAAAAATAGCCGGGCATTGTGGCAGGCGCCTGTGGTCCCAGCTACTTGGGAGGTGGAGGCAAGAGACTCGCTTGAGCCCAGGAGTGGGAGGTTGCTGTGAGCTGTAATGCCATAGCACTCTACCCAGGGGGAAAGCTTGAGGCTCTTTCTCAAAAAAAAAAAAAAAAGATAATGAAATAGTTCTTAAATAAGGCACAAAAAAGCACTAATATAAAGGAAATAATAAATGAATACCTAAAAATATCATAAAAAGAATAAACCAACAAGCCAAAACTGGGAGAAAGTATTTGTAACACATAAAACAAACAACTGACCTGTATCTGAGACAAAGAACTCCTATGAACAAGTTAGAAAAAAAATGAGAAAACAAACACAAAAACAGAAGAGTTAAACACAAAATTCCTAATAGAGGATGGACAATATATTCAACGTCATTAGTACTCAGGAAAATGTAAATGAAAACTACAATCCTACCATGCCATTACACGTCTCTGTACAGCAGAATAAGAATTAAAACATCACAAGATGCAGTTATATGCTGGTACAATCACTTTTAAAACAAAATGGCTTCATGTAATAAAACCAAAGAAATATAGACTCTGTTGTAAGGATGGCTGGTCTTTATAGTGAAATAACAGGAAAATTATTAACTCAGTTTCTTCAATAAGGACCAAAATTAATCTTTCCCTCTGACTATTTTCTTTCTCTTGCTAGCAGTCCCCTCACCCCAATTTCTGTCTTCAAAACTTAGCAGCATTCTTCCTTTTCCTTTCTTAGGGATGCCACACCATTGCCCTGCTCTCTTTTCTTTCCCTGTGCTCTTTCTCTCTCTCACTCTTTCTCTTATACTTTTTCTTTGAAAGATAAAATAAAATTGTACTTTTATATCCTAATCTTGGTTTAAAGAAATTCTTTCCTGGTCCCACATGGAGTACCACCTAGTGAGTTTTCCAACCTATCATCTGTGACCCCACAATTCCTTTCCTATGTACACTTCCTAGAAAAAATTGTTGTCCAGGAGACACATACAAAGACGTTCATAGTAGCATTATTCATAATAGCTTTGAACTAAAACCAACCCAATGTCTGTCAACAGTACAATGGATATGGCTCGGCGCCTATAGTTCAACTGGCTAAGGCGCTAGCCACGTACACCTAAGGTGGCGGGTTTGAATCCCCAGCCCGGACCCGCCAAACAACACTGACGACTGCAACCAAAAAAATGGCCGGGCATTGTGGCGGGCGCCTGTGGTCCCAGCTACTTGGGAGGCGGAGGCAGGAGACTCGCTTGAGCCCAGGAGTTGGAGGTTGCTGTGAGCTGTAATGCCACAGCACTCTACCCAGGAGGACAACTTGAGGCTCTGTCTCAAAAAAAAAAAAAAAAAAAAAAAGAAAGAAAGAAAAGAAACAGATGTTTGTATTTATTTAGTTACATTTTTTAAATTTCTGATTGATTTGCGTGTGTGTGTAATAAGCATGAATAATAAAGTTCTTGAGTCTACAGATTCAAAATACCACAAGGATTAGTATCCATTGTATAATAGCCATAAACCGCCTATGAAACCATTTTTTCTGCTTTGAGACTCTTACAGAATGAGATGTAAAGCCTTCTGTATGACTGCTTCTTGCAAAAGAAGTTTCAGAAACAAGTTCTAAAGTCTAACAGTATTTTGGTGAATCAGAAAACTCTAGATGTCATTAAACATGTACCAGAGTCAGCAGTTCCCAAATGCCAACCTAAGGATCAGTTATTTCCAAATCACCTACAAAACTATGACAACATTCACTTGGAGGCCCAGCCCTGGACATTCTGAATGTCAGTGCAGGACTCAGGGGTCTCTATTTTTAAAAGATTTACAGGATGTTTTTTGCACATTGCTAAGGTTTTAATTCCACATCAAATTTTCCAGTTTCACAAGAATCAGTTGCAACGAATGTAGGGATATTAAAAATAAATACAAAAATTTTAAAAACTACTTTTCGTCAGTTGTTTTTGTTTTCTGGTAATCATTTCTCTGACTAACTCCTGAGAAATGTTCATCTGCCTCCTCCTCATCGAACATGGAAGCAGAGACCTGGTCTTGAGATGAGCTTTATGAACATGCACCCAGGAGGTGTGCCTAGCAGAGTTTGATTTCCATAAATCAATTCTGTAGAGTTTGAATATCATACAGTTTCCAGCAAAGAGACAATTTACCCTCCTGTATTCCATTTGTACAATTTAGTCTGGATTGAAAGATGTCCCTAAATGGGATAAGTTAATAAAAATTGCACTTCATTAGGCAGAGGTTGGTCCTGATCAGACTGGTTGGCGGAATTAGAGTTTTCTCCTGAGATGAGGGTGCTGGAGATTTGAGTGGATTCAAAATGTATGGGGAAAAAGGGGTGGGGGCAGAAAAGGGAAAGGAGTAAGAGTTTGGCTATGCTGACCTGCCGGGCTCAGGACATGCTGCCCTAGAACACGGTGCTGTGGCACTGGGCCACGGCAGAAGCAGAAAGGCTGCTCTCACATTTCCCTCACCTGTCTACTGAAGCAGGCAATAAAACCCAGGAAGGTCTCTACCTGACCTTCTCCCTTCTCTCCCAAAGACTCTCATGTGACAAGTATTTCTCCTTATACCTGGAGCAAACACATGTCAAACGGGACACCAAGAAGAATCCAAACAAATGGACTTTGCCAATTTCTTTCCAGTTTCTCACCCATCATGCATACTCTCTTGTCCCTAAGAAGGTCCCTAGGAATACACAAGTTTCCCCATTTCTTTGATTCTTTATTTCTAAAGGGTTTTGTGTCATGTAAAAATATAATAACACATTTCTGACTGGTCACAAGTTACCCAGCAACATGGATAGTTTTTGAATAAAATTGCCAGTTAACAATTTGTTCACATAGCAGCCGCTCCCTAATCCATTTCTCCCAGTCTTGATTCCCAGTTGTCCCAAATTTAGCCTATTCTCTTTTTTCTCCCCTCTTCATCTCTCAGCTGCTTATAATACAGAATGAATCACTTAGTGCCTCCAAACTCTTAACACTTTGTTGACTGGAAATTTTACACAGAAACTATTCTTGTTACTGGGTAAGTTGTGACCGGTCATCAATATGTTAAATAAGTTGTATGCTTTTCTCTTGCTAATTCATCTTTTATTGTTGGAGTCTCAGCCATGAATCTCATGAAGGGTGTGGAAAAGATGTTAGTTTTTTTCCCTACAGGTCCCTATTGGCTCTGATGCAATTTCACAAGCATCGTTTCTACAGGGACCTATTTCCTCTACCGTTCCAAATAAAGAGGTTTAGTATATAATATTAATTTGAAAATCCAACTTAACAACAATTTGAATATATGGGCAGAGTACAAAGGCAGACACATATAAGTAATTAAAATACAAAGAAGGGTATAATTTTTTAAGGCTGCAATTTTGATGTGTGCTTTTGAAGATTTTATGTAGGAGGAAGCATTTCAGCTGAATGGGTGAAATTTTGACAGCTTGAATTTAGAAGAAGGGCAAAAAGCAGAGAAGTGGAAAAAATGGAGTACACTTTAAGTGAAAGACAGGATGTTTTGTATGCCAAAAACGAATTGTGGCTGAGTAGGATCAGGAAGTGAAAAATAAGACAAGAAAAGAGAGAATCATACATCAAGCTAAAAACTTTCATCCTACAGGCAGTGTTGAAACATGTGAAATGCTTAGTAAGAATATAACATGATCAGAACTATGCATTAGGAAAAGCTGAGAGACAATGGGAATAAGGAAATCATTTCAATGTCAAAGGCAGGACTCTGGATAAGAAGACTTACAATAAATCAACTAGAAACCAACCAAGAAACAAATAATAGTATCTATGTATAATACTAATGCTTCTTCGTATAAGATGGGAATTCTGTCCTGTCCCAATAAGTCTATTACAAGTTGAAAATACTGTACATTAAAAAGGCATTTAATATACCTAACATACCAAACATGATAGCTTAGCCTCCCTACCTTAATCATGCTCAGGAAACTTACATTACCCTACACGAATGCAAAACCATCCAACACAAAGCCTATTTTATAATAAAAGAAACCTTACCAATACACGCAATGTAACCTAATTGAATGTACACTAAGCAACTAGGGTCCAACTTGTAGTAAGGTCCAAGTTGTAGTTAGGAAATGTGCCCTATACCTCTACCTTGTACCTATTAGGTGGGAGCTTGCCAAACCCCTTTCTCCATTCCCCAATTCTTGAATTTAATTGTGTTTTTCTGTCATATGGGTGTGTAGTTGTTCATCTACTGGGTTCAGATTAGGATTAAGTACATGGAATGCTTGCTTTTCCATTCTTGGGATACTTTACTATGGACAATGTTCTTCAACTCCATTCAGGTAAAAGCAAAAGATCTAAGTCTCCATCTTTTTATGGCTGAATAGTATTCCATTAATAAAATTCCAACAGTTTATTAATCCAGTTATGAGTAGATAGGCACTTGGGTTCCTTTGAGATCTTTCCAATTTTGAATTGAGCTGCTATTCACACTCGAGTGCAAATGTCCTTATGATAAAATAAGTTTTTTATTATAAGTAGCACCTATCAATGGGTTTCTATTTTTTCTAATACATCTAAGGTCTCAGTACAGACACTACAAAAGTTGTGGGACTTGGCTACCATTTCCACTTAGTTTTGTTACACCTAAAGAATCATTTTCTCCCAAGCAGTAGGGATAAACAAAGCTAAACCTGTAAACAAAAAGCTAACATGGCTTTGGATAACTTGACTGCCTCTGTGAAACCAAGTTGGTGCTGAGTTATGTTCTCTAAAAGGAGAATTCAGACCATCCTTATTGCTTCAAATGAGGGCCTCTTCCAAGACTTATTTCTAGCAACTTCTTCTGAAGTCTGTAGGTGAAAGGTGAGAAGGAGGATAAACTTCAATTAGTGGATAGCATAGGCAGCACTCCTAGTTATGAAGTATTATAAATGCTTTATCTCATTTGGTAATTCTCACCTCTTTGGGAATGAGAATGACTGTTTTCTCTCATTCTGCATTGGCGTTTTGGATGCTACCAAAACTCTGTATTTTAGAAAACAATTCACCTATTTTCTAATACCCCAAATTCCCTTTTCTTTCACTTTGCAAGTAAGTATCCTCTTCTCTCTCCCAATGCCACATCTCATTCTGATTAACAATATTCCAAGTTTAAAATACCGTTTTAAGTGCTCTTTAAGAAATCAGGATTTTTAGATATGATGTCAAGAGATTTGACTGTGATTTTTTTGTCATGAACCAGAGAAGTACTGGTAGAATCACATGTACCAAAATTTAAGTAAGTTCAAATAATTTCAGGCTTTCTTTCATAAAGTCAGTTAAAGAGATATGGTAAAGGAAAGAACAGATTATGTTTTTTAATATTCAGAAATCTTTACATATTCAGGTAATTTTCCTTTAAGAACTAACCAATACAATTTACTAATAAGCAAGGGATAAAAAGGGATATTTATTCGATAATAAACAAGTAAGCATACATGCATACCATATCTTGTCTCTAGTCCCAATTTATCCACAAGACAGAAATGAGAGTTCAGTAGTGTAATTTTAGTACCAAATCAATTATTAGGAAAATGCCTAGAGGAAGGAGAAAACTTTCTTCTAGTTTCCTGGGTCTAAAGGGAATTTTTTGCTCCCCAGTTCTAATCCTAGATGGCCTGGCCAATCTTAATTTCTGCAAAAAATGAAAATAGTACCTGAAATAGGAAGAAATATGAAACACCCTAACGCAAGCATCGACTCTCAGTGAAGTTGTTAAAGTCTAGTAAGGATGACGTCACAGGGACTGAGAATTTCTTTGCCAATAAAACCAGATATTACCTAGATGACAAGTTTCCTGAAATTTATATTTTATGTGCATTCAACAATAATTCCCAAGCAACACAGCATCTGCTCACATACTTCAAAATGCAATTATATGTTGGTTATTTTATTTATCATGCATCTCAAACTTTAGGTCAAAAAAAGAGAGAATAACAACCCTCTTGGGTTTCTTCTATGCATAAACCCCCATTCCCCATGTACCCTCCCCCCACACATAGAGCAAAACAAGGTCATTGTCCTCCAGGGATTCACAGCTAAGTTGTAACATCCGTAAGATGTATTCTGATCATCTCATTTGCCCAAACCCTATAGGTATTTATCAGCTATATACTGAAATCACAATTTATTGAATAAATTATTTTTAAAAAATACATTAATAATGCTCTTCTCAAATAACATTTCTTTCCTATATTAACATTTTAGAAAATTATTTAGCATTAATTTCTTTAGTTTCTTGGACTTAGTCTCTTTTTACAAAGGAGAAAATATATTGTAAATGGTTAGAAAATCTAACTCCCAGAAATATTGATCAAATGACCAATGTCAGACAGGAAGGGAGATGCCCAGCAGTTCTGTCATCGACCTTTTCTGGTTGAGTGTCTTTGCTGATGCTGAGGGAAGAGTAGCAAATATGATACAAATATGAAGTACTGAGAAAGATAAAAGATGATAGAATCAGTATTCAAAAAATTCTTAGACAATAACATACACTGAGAAAAAAATCCCTGTTCAATACATGGTGCTATGAAAATTGGAGAACCCCACGTAGAAGATGGGAACAGGATCTGCACCTCTCACCACTCACAAAAATCAATTCACTGTGGATAAGAGACTTAAACCTAAGGCAGGAAACAAATGGGACCTGATTAAATTTAAAAGCTTCTGAACAGCCAAGGAGATAATCAATAGAGTGAATAGACAACCTACAGGATGGGAGGAAATATTTACATGCTATACATTTGATAAAGGGCTAATTATCAGAATTCATGAAGAACACAAGCAAATTACCAAGAAAAAAATCAAACAATCCCATAAAAAGTGGACAAAGACATGAACAGAAGCTTTTCAAAAGAAAATAGACTAATGGCCCATAAATATATTTTAAAAATACTCGACATCTCTAGTTATGAGGGAAATGCAAATCAAAATCACAATGAGTTGTCACCTAACTCCGGTGAGAATGGCTTTCATCAAAAAATCCCCAAACAATAGATGCTGGCATGGATGTGAAGGAAAGGGAACATTTATACACTATTGGTGGAACTACAGACAGGTACAACCTCTGGAAAGTCATATCATGATACATCAAAGAACTGAAAAACGACCTACAATTTGGTCCCACTACTTTGAGATTGACCTAAAAGAAAGAAAGTCATTTTATCAAAAAGACGTGCACTTGAATGTTTACTGCAGCACAATTCACAAAGATGTGAAACCAACTCAAGTGCACATCAATACGTGAGTGGATTAATAAAATGTGGTACATGTATGCCATGGAGTACTACTCAGCTATAACCAAATGGTGAACTAATACTTTTTGCAACAACCTGGATAGAACTGGAGACCATCCTTCTAGGTGAAGTTTTGCAAGAATGGAAAAACAAGCAACATGTGTAACTCACTATTAAATTGGAACTAATTGATCGACACTCAAGTGCACTGTTGGAAGTAAAACTCAACAGAAAGCCAGCAGGTGAGAGGAAGAAGGAGGGTAGAGGTAAATTCATTCCCAACAGGTACAATGCACATTATCCAGATGATGGGTGCAGTTGTAACTTTGACTCAAAGTGTACAAAAGCAATTCATGTAACCAAAGAATGTTTTCTCCCATAATATTCTGAAATTAAAAAAAAATTCTCAGATTTAACAAATTTTTAAATCTAACTAGAAGGAAAATATGATAAAGATAAAATATTTGATACTCTTCTTGGCTCTAAAACATCAAGTTCAAGAGTTCAGCATGAGAGAGTCTAGATTCTGTAAAAAGAATTGTAGAAAATGTTCTGATTGCATAGAGGTTCAAAATGAGTTGATCATTACAATGAGACTTGTGCCATATCAGCTTCTAGAAAAGAGAGGTGGAAGCATTCCTGCGTGCCACTCTTTAGGTTTCTTTCCAAACACTACACTTGAAAAGGTGAAATCAAGAAACTTTAAAAAATTAGGGGTAGCATGACTCATAGAAAGAGAACTTGAAATACATTCATCTGAGGAATTTATAATATTTAACATTGTAGAGAGGGAATCAAGGAAAGCAATCAAGATAGTCTTGAAAATATTAATAGATATATCAGGTAAAAAAGTAATAATCCTATGTGGAATTCCATATCAAGAAGAAGTCCCAGGAATCCAGATTTTAGTTTGAGAGAGAGGGGAAAAAGGGAGACAGAGACACAGAGAGAACAAGATCTTAACTATAGAATTATGAAATGGACAACTGACAACCTGGGAAATATAATTCCAAAGAAAGTGGAGGAATTCATGTAGAAGTTAATGTCCTCTGAAAAAAATAATGATCAGAAAAAAAGTTTAAGCATTAGGTGGGTAGCTGTACAAGACAAATGTAAAATCCTATCTAACACTGAAATTTTATGTTGTGATAAATCTAATTCATGTCTAAGAGATTTGTCTTTTCTCTTTGAAATTTCAGTGAAGAGAGATTAACTTTTATCCATTCTAATAGGAAAGTAAAATATCTTTAATGGTTAAATGTCTAACGTGATAAATCAGAAAATTGAATTATACCTTTCTATTAATAAATATATTGGTAAATACCAGAAAGATAAAAGTGAACATGGCTACCTGAGAGCTGAGATAGACTTGTAGGGAGGGTTGGGTTAAATAAGTTGCAAATAATAGAGCCATCTTTTTAACTATTCTCACATCACCATAAAAACTTTTGAATAAAAGCAAAAACTAGAAAGACTGTTGTTAAAAACGTCAGTTGAGAAAAATCAATGCCTTGCATTTAGATTTTTCTGAGCTTTCCCCCTTATTTCCAAAAGACTTGGAATACTATCAGGTACTTAGATTTTGTTGATTTTTTAAAAATTTATTCAAAAGATGACTTCAAAAAAATCTATAATGTTGCATGTGGATTCAGAACTAGGACATAAAAATGACATTATCTTTACTCATTTCCCAAACTTGCCATCTGGGGCTGTGAAGGAGTAAATGAAAAGAAATAAACACTGGGAAAAACGTTTAGCTGAGCTCTCCTGGAACAAGAGGTGAGAGCAAGGGGGCCAGATTATCCCCGGCTTGGAATATTGGCGTGGAGGGGTAGTTCAGATGTGCAGCGAGGTGGGGGATTACTGGACTTGGATTGTAAACTGGAGCTGCGGAGACTGCCAGGCAAGTTTCTGAGAGCTGTCCTGGCCAGCCACCCCCATGGAGGTCGGAGGCAGTGGCCAGCCACGCCCATGGAGGTCCCAGAAGAAGCCAATTGCAGTTTTTGATTCTTTGGGGGAAGCTAGGTGTTGGGTGGAAAGATTGGTGAAGTGTACACTTCCAAGTGGAATTTGGAAGTGTATGCTTCAGAGTGGCATGCTATCTAGAGTGGCACTGCTGCGGTTTGGTGGCAAGTGAGACATCCATACTCAGAAAGTTCCTAGAGAGGAGGCCGCTATTGTCATAGTTTAGTGGGTGGGCCTCTTGCTGCAAAGCCTAAGGTGCTGTGCTCTGTGTTCCCCCAGTGGAGAGAGACGTCCTACACTCAGGAAAGGCCCAGGATCTCCCGGCACTTCCTGGGAACTGTTGTAGGGGGAATCTGTGAGACCTGCCTCTGAAGTTTTTTGAGAACTGTGGAATTACAGATCTGCAGGGATCTGAATATGCCAAGCAGGAAAATGGGTGATCACCAAAAACAACCTAGCTGGGAAATAGGTATAAGCCTGGGAACCAGAGAGAGGTTAACAGCTGTGCTGTTTGTCCCCCAAATTCAGCCATCTGATGTCCATAAAGTATATTGTAACATAAATATATTCCTACTAAAGTCCGATACCTATGTCATATTTATATGCGTATGTTTTCACATATATATATAAATAATTTTTTGTTGTTGCTTGTTTTAATTTTTGCTTTTTTTCTATGTTTTCTTTCTTATAGGAGGTATGGTTAATTTTTTTTCCTCTCTTCTTTCTTTCCTCTTGTGGTTGCTGAGATTACTTACATCAGGCTATTTGAGCTTTTCTTTTTTATCTTGTTTCAGCATGTTCTGTTTTTGGCTAAATTTCCTGGTTGGCTCTTTTCCTAACTCCTATTTTTACATTCAACAAGACCAAGGACTCCTGTATTTTTTTCTTTTCCTGTTTCTCTTTTTGTTGTCTGTATAACTTTAGCTTGTGTATTCTCTCTTCCTACTTCACTCCTTAATATTCTCTCAGATGATAGAGACTCTCTTACTCTTCTAATCTTTTCCACATAATGTGCTTCTGCATCAGCTAAAATATTCCCCTCCCCCCCTTTTTTCTTTCTTCCTGGATTGTTGTCTTTCTCTTTTCTTTATTACTTTCCCCTCCCTCTCCTTTGTTCAATTCAATGGTATATTTAATTTCCTTTGTCTATTCTTTTTTTCAATACTTTTTCCTCCCTTTTTAATTTTAATTTATTTTTATTTTATATTTTGTTTCTCTCTTCTTTTTTCTTCACCCTTTCTTTGCTGAGGGTGGGTATGACACAGCTGTGGTCTGGCAGGTAGATCTCAGCAGTAATCTGACTTGAGTAGGCCAGGAGAACTCTATACTATTGACCCCAGGAAAAAAAGTATTAGGAAGACCATGCTGCAGAACTTTTCTATTTTTCCTTTTTTTCTTTATCCACACTCAAGTTTTGTTTTTTGTGTTTGCTTTTTCTTCTATTCCTAATTTTGTCAGACAAAGAGTCTGAAGGTGTTCAGGCTGGCAAAGAATGACTGATTTAGAGGAACACACCCAGCCCAGCTCCTCAAACCCCTTGAGCTATAGACATGGCCTTAGCACTGGTCTGAACAATAGCATCTCTTCTATCACTCTCATCTTTCCTTTAGGTCCTCCTTCTCTCCTGTTCTTCAATTTTCTTCTGTCATTCCCCCTTTCCCCCTTTTTACTTTCTTTCATTTTCTTTTTCCTTACTCTTTCCTTCTTTTTTTCTCCTTTTCTCTTGCTTCTACTTGCTTGCTTCAACCCCTCTCTGCCTTCTGACTCCATACCAAGATGCCTCTTCATCACCTGAACTCTGAGACAAGGTAACCTGAAGCAAAGGAGGAAGTGAGAAGAAAATGGTGCACAAGGAAGTGAACAAGAAGAAAGAACACATGAGGAGGAACCAAAAGAATAATTCAGGCACCATTAAGAACAAAAATAGAGCAACTCCTCCTAGGGACCATGAGAATTTTAACAGAAGACTCCTCCTATAAAGAATTAATGGATTGACAGAAAGGGAATTTAAAACATGCATGATTAAGACAATAAAGGGATTGGATGAGAAAATGGAAAGACAGAAACAAAAGTCAGATGATAGATATGTAAAATATAGAAAAGATATGGATGAGCTTAAAGAAATGAATGAGACAATCAGGAAATGTAAAGAAGCCTTGGAAAGTATCAAAACCAGATTAGACCATGGAGAAGAAAGAACATCAGAGTTAGAGGATAAAGTCTTTGAGTTAACATAGGTAGTTACTGAGTAAAAAGAGAAGAGAAAAAAGTAGAGCAGGCACTTACAGAACTATAAGATGCCATGAAACATTCAAACATATGGATAGTAGGAATCCATGAAGGGGAGAAAGATTGTCCCAAAGGTATGGAAGCCCTAATAGAGATGACCATATATAAAAACTTCCCAAGTTTTACTGAGGATCCTGACACACTCTTCTCAGATGGATATCAAACTCTAGGCCATTTCAATTCTGAGAATATCCAAGAAACATTGTAGTGAACCATTCCAAAGTCAAGATGAAGGAGAAAATTCTACAAACAACTAGGAATAAGTTCCAATTAACCTACAAGGGTAGAGCCATTAGGATGACAGCAGACTTTTTAACTGAAACTTTTCAAGCCAGAAGAGTATGGTCATCCAAGTTCAACATTTTTAAACAAAATAATTTTCAGCCCAGAATCCTGCTAAACTTAGCTTCAAAATTGATGAATAATATGCAATCACTGAGGAAATTCATCATAACAAAACCAGCTCTACAGTAAATACTTAGACCAAGTCTCAGTTCTGAACACTACAATGGAACACCAGCAAAGTAAACAAGTAGAAGGCAAAGGCCAGAGCCTAGCACAAAAGATAAAAATCACACAACAAACTATCTTATAATAAGATTAATAGAATTCTACCACACTTATCAATACTCTCAATAAATGTCAATGGATTGAATTCTCCAATGAAAAGGCACAAGCTAGCCAATTAAGGGAAAAAAAAAAAAAAACCAAACACACAAGCCATCAGTATGTTGTCTCCAGGAGACAAACCTTACCCTGAAGGACAAATCAAGACCCAGGGTGAAGGGATGGAAAACAGGTTTTTAAGCAAATGGAAATCAGAAGAAAGGAGGAGGTGCAATCTTATTCACAGATACAAGCAGATTCAAAGCAACGTTAGTTAAGAAAGACAAACATTGACACTTCATACTGGTCAAAGGAACAATCCAACAAGAAGACATCACAATTTTAAACATTAATGAACCTGACTTAAATGTTCCCAGATTTATGAAAGAGACTTTTAGGGGCCTGAGCATTACAATATTCTATAATATCTTAATAGTTGGGGACTTCAATATCCCTCTGACAGAACTGGACAGATCCTCTAAACAGAAGCTAAACAAGCATACAAAGGACTTAAACATGACCCCAGAACAAATGAGATTAACAGACATATACAGAACATACTATCCCAAAGCAAAGGAATATACTTTTTTCTCATCACCTTATGGCACATACTCCAAAATAGATCATATTCTAGGATACAAATCGAATCTCAGCAAAATTAAAAGTATAGAAATTATTCCATGTCTCCTCTCAAACCACAGGGCTATAATGGTGAAGCTCAACTCCCATAATAATGATCATCCTCACACAAAGTCTTGAAAACTAAACAACATTGTGCTGAATGATAGTTGGGCTCAGGAAGAGATAAAAGAGAAATTTGTTAATTTCCTCATACATAACAACAATGAAGACACAAGTTACCAAAACCTCTTGGATATAGCAAAAGCAATCCTCGGAGGAAAATTTATTGCACTAGATGCCTGCCTACAAAAAACAGAAAGTGAGTGCATCAGACACTCACAAACCATCTTAGAGAATTGGAAAAAGAAGATCAATCTAATCCTAAATGCAGCAAAAGAAAGAAAATAGCCAAAATTAAATCAGAGATTAAATAAATTGAAAACAAACAAAAAAGAATCATTTAGAAAATTAACAAAACAAAAAGTTAGTTTTTTTTAAAAAGTAAATAAAATATATAGACCTTTGGCCAGAATAACTGCAAACAGAAAAGTAAAAGCTCTGGTAACCTCCATAAGAAATAATAAAGGGGAAATAACAACAGATGCCACAGAGATACAAAAGATTATCTCTGAATACTATAAGAAACTCTACATCCAGAAATTTGATAATGTAGAGGAAATAGATCAATACTTGGATCACACCCTCTCCCTAGTCTTAATCAAGAAGAAATAGATCTGAACTGACCAATTTCAAGGACTAAGATCAAGGAAACAATAAAAATTTTCCCCCCAAAAAATTTCCCTAGTCCAGATGGATTCATACCAGAATTCTATCAAACCTTTGAAGAAGAGTTTATTCCCATACTACAAAAATTATTCCAAAAATTGAGAAGGAATGAATGTTTCCCCAACATGTTCTTCAAAGTAAACATCACTCTGATACCAAAACCAGGAAAAGACACAACTAAAAATGAAAATTTCAGACCAATTTCTCTAATGAATATAGACGCAAAAATTCTCAATAAAACCCTAGCCAATAGATTACAGCTTATCATTAAAAGCTGTAACCTACATCATGATCAAGTAGGTTTCATCCCAGGGATGCAAGGCTGGTTTAACATATGAAAATTCATAAATGTAATTCACCATATCAACAGAAGCAAAAAAAAGACCATATTATCCTCTCAATAGATGCAGAAAAAGCATTTGATAAAATTCAACATCCCTTTCTAATTATATCTCTGAAGAATATAGGCATTGGCGGCACATTTCTTAAACTGATCAAAGCCATCTACGACAAACCCAGATTTAATATACCTAATGGAGTAAAACTGAAAGATTTTCCACTCAGATCTGGAATGAGACAAGGTTGTTCTCTATTACCACTGCTATTCAATATAGTGCTTGAAGTTCTAGCCAATACAATGAGGCAGGAGAAGGAAATAAAGAGCATCCAAATGAGAACAGAGGAAGTGAAACTCTCCCTCTTTGCTGATGATACAATCTTATACTTAGAGAATCCCAAAAACTCAACCACAAGATTCTCGTAGGTGATCAAAAAATACAGTAATGTCTTAGGATATAAAATGAGTGTCCACAAATTAGTAGCCTTTGTATATGTCAATAACAACCAAGATGAGAAGGTAATCAAGGGCACAATTCCCTTCTCAATCGCTTCAAAGAAAATGAAATGCCTAGGAATATACCTCACAAAAGAGATGAAAGACCTCTATAAAGAAAACTATGAACCCCTAAGAGAAGAAATATCAGAAAATGTTAACAAATGGAAGAACATACCTTGCTGATGACTAGGAAGAATCAACATTGTTAAAATGTCTTTACTTCCCAAAGTAATCTACAGATTCAATGCATCCCTATTAAAATACCAACATCATACTTTCAAGACTTCAAAAACATAATTTTTCATTTTGTATGGAATCATAAAAGAACCATATAGCCAAGGCACTTCTTAGTAATAAAAACAAAGCCATGGGCATCAGCATACCAGACGTCAAGCTGTAATACAAAGCCATAGTGATTAAAATAGCGTGGTATTGGCACAAAATAGAGACATAACATCTGGATCCGAATAAAAAAATAAGGAGATGAAACTAACATCTTAGCCACTTAATTGTTGATAAACCAATCAAGGACATATACTGGGGGAGAGAACTGCACCTTTCTCCGCTCACAAAAATGGATTCAAGATGGATAAAAGACTTACATCTAAGGCACAAAACAATAAAAATTCTCTAAGAAAGTGTGGGGAAAACACTTGAAGTTATCTGCCTGGGGAAAGACTTTATGAGGAAGACTTCCATGCAATTGCAACAACAAAAATAAACAAATGAGACTTAAACTGAAAAGCTTTTGTACAGCTAAGGAAATAACAACCAAAGTAAATAGACAACCTACACAGTGAGAAAAGATATTTGCATATTTTGAATCAGGCAAAAGTTTAATAACTAGAATCTACAGAGAACTCACATTAATCAACATAAAAAGTGCCAAGAATCTTTTCTACCACTGGGCAAGAGAGTTGAATAGAACAGTCTCTAAAGAAGAAAGATAAATGGCTAGCAAACATATGAAAAAATGTTCATCGTACCTAATTAGTAGAGAAATGCACATTAAAATCACCCTGAGATATCATCTAACCCCAGTGAGAATGGCTCACATCACAAAATCTCAAAGCTGCAGATGCTGGTGTGGATGTGGATAGAAGGGAACACTTTTACACTGCTGGTGGGACTGCAAACTAATACAACCGTTTTGGAAAGAAGTATGGATAACCCTCAAAGAACTCAAACTAGACCTCCCATTTGATTCTGAATCCATTACTGGGTATTTACCTAGAAGAAAAAAAATCCTTTTACCATAAGAACACTTGTACCAGACTGTTTATTGAAGCTCAATTTACAATAGCCAAAATGTGGCAACAGCTTAAATGCCCACCAACTCAGGAATGGATTAACAAGCTGTGGTATATGTATATCACAGAATACTATGCAGCCACTAAAAAAGACGGAGACTTTACCTCTTTTGTATTAACCTGATAGAAGTAGAACACATTATTCTTAGCAGAGCATCACAAGAATCCTATGTACTCAATTTTGATAAGAGGACAATTAATGACCTAGTGCATAGTAGGGGGTGGGGGATGGGGAGAACTGAGAGAGGGAATGAGGGGGTCATGGGTTGGTTAACTTTGGGGGGCAGAACACTATCATAAAAAGGTCTCTTTCTAACACAAGCAATCATTGTAACCGGGTTCTTGTACTCTCAATGAATCCCCAACAATTATTAAAAAAAAAAAAAAAAAGGAATTGAACAGTTTACCTTCAGGTTGTTCTTGAAAATCTGATTTGTTTTTATTTTATTTCAATTTCTAATAGACATGGGTCAAGTTCAACAAAGTGAACAAGGGTGTAGTGAAAATGACAAAACCATACAGGTTGTTACCAAAGACACAAAATCTCTATCATATTACTTTTAAGAAGGGGAGAAGGAGAATGGGTCAGCGGTATCCTACCCAGCAGGGGAACAATGTAGAGGCACATGGCGCACCTCCTGGGTGGAGGACCCAACTACAACTTGGACTTTACCTTACACATATAAACAATGTAACCCAATAGTATGTGTCCTCATATTAACCTTAAATCTACAAAGAAACAAAATAACAAGATCACATATAAGGAAAATTGAAGCCAAAATTACCTCTGGTCATTTTCTGCACAGTAATAGCCTCACAGCCTGTGATATGACTTGTACCTCATTTTTTCCTCATTATTTTGTTCAGTAAAATATTCTGATAATGTCTGTCCTCTGACATTAGTATCAGATCTATTTAGAATGGGTGGCAAATAGATGATAAGTAGATAAATAGGGCAGACAAGGAGGCATATAAACACACATATACTCCCACTTAAAAATATTTACCTATTAAAGGTCCTAAATTCATCCATTTGAAGTTTACTTTGCAAGTTGAACAGGCTTCTATATTTGGGAGCAAGCTATTAAAATATAAATGTCTCGGCTGGTCACGGTGGCTCACACCCATAATCCCAGCACTCACGGAGGCTGAGTCAGGAGGATTGCTTGACCTTAGGAGTTGAAGACCAAACTGAGCAAGAGTGAGACCCTGGCTCTATGAAAAATAGAAAAACTAGCTAGGTATGGAGGCAGGCACCTATACTCTCAGCTACTCAGGAGGCTGGGGCAGGAGGATTGCTTGAGCCCAAGAGTTTGAGGTTGCTGTGAGCTAGGCTGAGGCCACAGCATTCTTACCAGGGTGACAGAGTGGGCTCTGTCTCTCTCTATATATATACATGCTAATGCCTTTCAGGGGTGTCCAACCTTTTTTCTTTTGTGCCACACATTGGAAGAATTGTCTTGAACCACACGTTAAATATACAAACACTAATGAAAGCTGATGAGCAAAAGAAAAGTTATGTGCATAATTTTCATGCACTACAGTCAAGCAAACAGTCCTCAAATAATACTCATGCAACCCACAGGCTGAAAGTTGGATACCCCCTGGCAGAAAACCCCATAGGTTATAAAGTCAGTACCAGTAGCAAACTTCAGGAAAAAGAGAAGGCAGTGGTTATAAGAAGAGTGTGATTCACCATAAGGTGCTGTGATGTGTGGAAAGCCTGGGGAAGTGGATCTCAGGAATGAAATGAAATGAGGAACAGCTACTCCTGCCTGCAAGGGCAGAGGAGATGGCAGCTCTGACAGTAGCCTCGCCATGGTGTGGCAAATCTTCCCAAAGGCAGAGAAGCACCAGGAAGAATGCAAAGTGCATTTAAAGAAGAGAATTCACAGAATCCTGGCCACAGGGGATAATGAGGATGTTTCTTTGGGAATAAACTGGAAATAGGACCCAAATCACAAGGACCTATAAATCCCCAAACTTGCCAGAAGACAATAAGACAGGGGTTGACATTTGTCAGACTGGAAGACGGTATACTGAAAATAAGATGGAAGCATGCCAAACCAAATCTGTCTTCTGCTCACATCTGGCCTTTTATTACCTATAGTAATAATGGTCCAAGAACCTTCTAGAATGTTATGATCATGGAAGAAATTCATTATTCTCAGTGAATGGCAAATTGTAATAATTCTGGGGTTGTCATAATAACACAATAGCTAAGTATACAAAGAGATATCTCTAAGACAAGGAGACTGTGATTTTTTACTTGTTTTTCTTTTACTATCTTCATTGTTTTGTAATTTTTTTCCAAACAGGTATATTTTGCACGAGCAAATGTAAAATTAGTGCTTTCAAAGTGGAAAACGTAAGATGATTTTAAGACAGGTAAATGATAAGGAATTGTTGAAGGTGTCATTGATAGATGACAAAGTTTATTTCCTTCATTTACAATATTCACCATATTATGAAGTTACCTATATACTGAAATGTAACTTTAAAACAGGAGCAAAGCCAGGCATGGTGCCTCCCTCTATCATCCCAGCTGCTTGAGAGGCTGAGGTGGCAGGATTGCTTGAGCCCAAGAGTTGAAGCCTGCAGTGAGCTATGATTGTACCACTGCACTGCAGCCTGGACAGCAGAGCAAGACTCTCTCTCTAAAAACAGGATAAAATGAAATGATGTGAAATAAAATAAAATAAGGGTTAAAACACAGAAAGGGTAACTATAAAGGAAATTAGTAAACACACAAATTGGCATTTTGGCTGGTTGCTGCCATATCTTTCCATCCCATTCAAGCACAAGGAGCTGTCATCATACAGTTAGAACACAGTGTACTACAAATAGGAGCAGAGAGCATAAAGTGGCACGTGATGGGTTTTGTTCTTCCTCGGAGGCAAATCAACACATTAGGGAGGACACTTGTGAGATTCGGGACAAGGAGAGTGACTTTTGTGCCAACTTAGCAAGGTGTGATGTGTGGTTTGAGTGGGGGCCTGTCTCTATGTCTCTGAGTGAAATACCTCAGTGTTTGGTATCCCTGAGTGTTGTATAATTTCAAATTATCTGGAATGAGTAGGCTTGGCATGAGAGTATTTCATAATTTTCAGTAGCTCACCTTTCATTCCCAGAACTCAAGCAAAGGTGTAAGTGCCATTATTTTACTGAGTGTGATCCAGAAACAGGGGGGAAAACAAAACACAGGGAAGAAGGAAAAGCAAATGTAAAGATGCATTTTTACTTTTCACAGCTATTGGCAAAGGGTTTCTCCATTTCACGGGGTCTCCCAAAGAGGTATAGGCTATACGTCTCATGAGTCTGTCTTGAGAGGACATGGGGAAATATCCATTTCCCCCCAAGCTCCCTGATCAAAAAATTTCTCCACAGGGTTAACTTCTGACCTCCAGCTAACATACTTCTGGGCACCAGAAGCTGACCATGACATTACCTGCGGGTGCCAACAGAGATGTCCAGAAAGGAGGTGAGAGGCACATGTAAGATGGAAGAGAAGGGTTCATGTGTCACTTGTGTAAAGGACAACAGAGAAGCTTGGCTGGTCTGGGCTGCTTGTCGGTTGAGTTGACTCAAGCAAACCTCCCCAAATAATCTGAGTCCACAGTTCCTTTTGTTGGACTATAACTGTGCAGTCCTTGATACCTGAGCCCAGAAGCAATAAAGATAGCCATATTTGAATGCTGCAATATTTATCACTGTCTTCATAGTGCAAAAAACAGCTTTGATGCCTCACGGCAATGAGTCAATTACCTCCCTAGTGTGATTTCTCCTTTCTTTGCCTGAGACCACATTAGGATGAGAAACACAAAGCAACTAGGTGTCACTTCTGACTTCAAAGATACCTGGAATCCTTTCTGCAGCCTTTCTAGGAAAATTTCTTTCTGGTGAACCATTACCTCTAGTCCAGGAGACCCTAATGCTGTAGGAAGGAAAGCACAGACGATTATCCACGTGCACTATTTCTGCGTGATGGTGAGAGTTTTTATTTATGTGTTCCAAAGACACAGGTTGTTTCAGCTAATTGCATATTTTTGTGAGAAGAAGAAACATTAGGACAGAAATTTTGCATGATTTCAAGGTTAAACATTTATTTTCTGACTGAGATTCTGTTTAACATGTTTTTAATTCCTGGAATAAAATAATTTATTATTAAAAAATGGCTAGGCACAGTGGCTCATGCCTATAATCCTAGCACTCTGGGAGGCCGAGGCGGGTGGATAGCTTGCGCTCATGGGTTCCAGGTACTGTCACCTGCTGCTCTGAGACCTGTGTGCTCTGGGGATCTGAGTCTCAGCACCACACATGGGGTGCTGGCTCAGTGGACATTCTTTATTCTGGGGAGAGATTCTCAAACACACAGAATGGTGTTCTGAGCTCCACAGTTGCTATTCTACTTTTCTAGAAGCTGTTTCTTAGCCCAGTGGACCTCACTACAGTGAGCTCCAAACCCCTCTCTTCCACCTTACATGTGTGCCTCTTATCTTGTTCTGGATCTCTGCTGGCACATGCAGGTAACATCACAGTGAGTTGCTGATGCTCAGAAGTGTGTAACCTGGAGGACTGAGGCTACGAATGCTTTCTTTCTCTACTAGTAGATCTTCCTGAGCTGAGGAAGAGACCCTGGTGCTTCAGAGCTGTGTGATAGAAAGCCTGGGCTACCAAGGTGTGCATTTTACTCTTCTGGATCTTTTCAGGCCTAAACCCAAGTTTACCTGCAGCAGGCTAACTCTGAGATGCCCCCATAGTCTCCACTTGTGGGTGCTCATTCCTTGTGTAATTCTTTCCCCTTGAATCTCCATGGGACTTGTAACTTGCTTCTCACCAATAGAGTTTGACAACTGTCAAAGGACACCCCTCCCGTGAGGATGTCACAGTACATCCCTCTGTCTTGCCACAGACAGCCTCCTTGCTGACCAGTAGTCATGTGGCAAGAATCGCTGGTGACTTCTCAGAACCACAGGCAGCCTTCAGAAGCTCAAGGTGGCCTCCAGACTCCAGCTAGCAAGAAGCAGGAGCCTCAGCCTTTCAAGTGCGAGGAAATGAATCTATCCGACAGTCTGCATGAACTTGGAAGTGCATCTTTTCCTTCCACTTGATTCACTGTGTCCTGTGACCCAAGGGGAGAGAGATGATTGTCTACAAGGGCCACTGTTTCTCTAGATGCTACCTAAGACTGATACCCAAGTTCCCTGATAGGTAAAATTCAAACAGTGCATCAAGATTTCAGGCTCTTTCTTAGTGGCAGGAGGTGCAACATGCAAAAATGTCTTCTCATCCTTGTAACATGCCTCAGTCCTCTGGGAACTTCAGCAATCCAGCAAGCTCCTGATCCTCCGTGAGTTTTGCTCTCCAGCCTTTATTATGCATGAGTCTTAGAGGGGAACTTTGGTCATTTGCACTTTTTTGCAACAAGATGATACCATCGCTTGATCAGTGATGTCAAAATGGCCCTGCCTCATGTCTGGATAACCCAGGTCTCTATAGATTATACTTTGATAAGGAACGAAATAGTTAACCTAGTTCACTGAAATTATACTTCTCTCTTTACCAGGTGAAAACAACTTGCTATTGAACCTTCTTATTGATCTAAATTGTTTTCTTCCTGAGAACTGTTCTAGGGACTCAACCAACCAGGACATCCCCTTCCTTGGCAATCCTCTCCACAATCACTTCTCAACCTCTCCTTCCATACCTCATGAACTCACTTCTCTTCTTTCTTCTAGTTTCACGTGATTCTACCTCTAACTCATCCTCATCCCAAAATATATCACCTTCTTCTTCTTCTTTAAATTTTATATTGTATGTTTAAACTTACTAAATCCAGAGCTCAGATCATTAATAAAAGCAAAACACATTTTGCTCTACTCTCCATCTTTGAAGGAAAGAGACATCAATCTTAAAACACTGCAAGGGTATTTTCTAATGTAGCGAGGAAAAATAAAGAAAAAGGAAAGGCAAATTTCCATATTATACATATTGAACATTCATATTCTGTCACTGTTGTGTTAAATATTTTCTTTGAAAGTGAATAGTTTTACCCAATAGCAATGGTCTATGCTTTGGACTCCAACAGCCCTGGATTTGGTTTGCAGCTATTTTGCAAACTTTGTAACAAGTTAAGTTACATTATATCCCTATAGACTTATTGCAAGAATAAATGAGATATATATGGAAATAACATATCATGTGGTACCACTGCATAAATTAAACTTTCCATCCACTTACATATGTGTTCCTAATGTATATTAGAACTAGTTATTAAAGTTATATGGCTGTGTACTTTTATAAGAGAAAATAGTTCATGGGAAAAATACTTCATTCTCAAATCGTCGTGCAAGCTATACAGTTTAGTACTTTCAGCCCTTACTGAATGGGAGGAATCCATCTCTCTTAAACTAGACTGAAGTCAGCTGGGCGATGTCAGCTTTTCAACACTTTCTTCTGGAATTCTTGTAGCTTTATGATTTAGGTTTAATTCTTTTATCCATTGTAAGTTAATTTTTGTTGGTGATGAGTGGTTTAAGTCCCGTTTCAATCTTTTTTACATGTAACTATCCAGTTTTCCTAGAATCAGCCTGCAGGGAATGGCATAAAGTGAACACACTCCCAGCCACACTCAAGAAATTCCGCTAAGTGTCAGTCCTACGCTACAGAGAGTCGGTGGAGGTTTCACTTCCAGATGACTGATTTAGGAATGTGTCAGTGTGGACCAAGATACAGACCTAATATCAATGGACAGGTAGCTGAGAATAAAGTTGGAGACCTGTGTGTGACTGATGTTTTGATTTGTTTATGCTTATAAAGTACTTTTTTACCCAGAAATAAATATTAATGTTCTTGACATTTTACCATGATTTCAAAATCAAAGGAAATTAAACCATCATCTCAATATTTGGAAGTTAGTATCCAGCCGCCTCTAAAGGCCTTGTCAGCTACTTCTTTAAAATATATATATTTTACTGTGGTAAGAACACAACATGAGATCTGCACACCTCTTCTTTTTTTTTTTTTTTTTTTTTGAGACAGAGTCTCAAGCCGTCATGCCAGGTAGAGTGCTGTGGCATCACAGCTCACAGCAACCTTAAACTCTTGGGATTTTTAGTGATTGTCTTGCCTCAGCCTCCGAAGTAGCTGGGACTATAGGCACCCACCACAACACCTGGCTATTTTGGTGGTTGTTGTTGTTGTTGTTGCAGTTGTCATTGTTGTTTTAGCTGGCCTGGGCTCAGCTCGAACCTGCCAGCCTTGGAATCTGTGGCCGACACCCTACCTACTGAGCTACAGACGCCTCCTGCACTCCTCTTAACAAAAAAATTTAAGTATATAATGTTGTTGTCGATAGGCACAATGTTGCACAAAAGATCTGTAAAATTTGTTTATCTTGCTTCACTGAAACTTCCCACCCATCATTAATTAGTAATTCTTTCTAATAGGGTGAGCAACCCTGGAAAATGATTGGGGCTGCTATGCTTCACCACCAATAGGTGGTGTGGGTAAATTTGGGCATATATGTGTAATAGATAGATCATATATATACACACACATCTAATTGATCATTATTGATTGTCCAGTATATAATATTGATATTTTTATATACTATTGATCATTTCATATTTAAGATTAAAGCTAAGACCAACATAATACATATAGGACATTGTTTTAGTATCAGAGCTTTTTTTTTAGGGCTACTGTGCCATGGAAAAATCAGCACTTTCCCTTCTCCACATAGTAAAGGAATTCAGAAAAACCTTTACCTGTGTGCAAAGTATTTATAGACACTGACTGACCCCTCTTAAAATGAGGAAACTCTCAGAAAGATTTGGAGAAATCAAAAATGCCCTAAACTTAAAGTATGTAGCAACTGTATACTTTGTGATTCTGTAGCTTCAACCTTTAAAAGTGGTTTATTAGAAAAGAAACTCTTGCAATGACAATATAAGACACAAAGTAAAAAGGAACTGCAACTTTTTTTTTTTTTTTACAATTTCTTTCAGAAGACAGAGCAAAGGGATTTTTTTCTAAGTTATGCTATGGGGTTGACATGACCTTATTATCAAAAAGAAAGACATAAATTTTAAAAAATCAATAGAGATCAATAGTTCTCACAACATTGATAACCCCCTCCCCCGTAAAATTAGGAAGTAGACTCTAACAATGTATTAAAATAATTCTATACTGCAATCAAATGGGGTTTATCCCAGTTATGCAAGGCTGATTCTATATTTGAAAATTAATTAATGGAATCAATGTTGTTAATAGGCTAAAGAAAATATATTGCATGGGCCACGCATGGTGGCTCACACCTGTTGTCCCAGCACTGTGGGAGGCCAAGATGGGTGCATCACCTGAGCTCAGCTGAGTTTGAGACCAGCGGAAGACCAGCATGAGCAGGAGGGAGCCAGAGCGATACCACGTCTCTACAAAAAAAAAAAAAAAAAAAATGCATCTAGTAGATATAGAAAATACATTTGACAAAATCCAACACCCACTTATGATTAAAATTCTTTGTATAGTAGGAATAAGAGTGGCTTTCTCAGCATAAGGAATATCTCCAAAACCTACAACAAATGTCAAACTTAATGATAATAAACTAGAAACTTTTGCAGAACAAAACCAAGACAATAATGTCTCTACTCACCACTTTTTTCCATAACATTCTGGAAGTCATAGCTAATGCAATAATCAAAGTAAAGGAAGTGAAATATACTGATGTGAATAAAGAAATAAAATCCTACATTTGCAACTGATATGCTTATATATGTAGAATAATTATAAAGAATCAATAACAACAAAAATCTCCTAGAACTAATAAGCAATTATATCAAGGTTGCAAGATATAAGTTTAATGTACAAAAAGCCCATTGATTTGCTAGCAGAAATGAACAAGTAAACTTTAAAATTTAAAACACAATGCTACTTCCACGAGGCTCCCCCCAAATGAAATACTTAGATATGTCTAAGAAAATACATACAAGATCTGAGAACAACTACAAAACTCTGATGAAGGAAATCAAAGACCTAAATAAATAGAGAGATACTTCATGTTCATGGACACACAAACTGAATATTGTCAGTTCTTCTCAACTCATCCATAGGTTGAATGTAACCTTGAAGAAAATCCCAGCCTGTTCTTTTGTAGATATTGACAAGTTTTGGCAATTACAAATAAAGCTGATTTTAAAGTTTGCATGGGGAATAGCCCTCCTAATATTGAGAAGGGATAACAGTTATCCAAATAGACTGGCATTATCCATGTTCAAAACTTACTAAAGCTACAGAAATCAAGACAGTGTGGTACTGGTGAAAAAAAAAAAGACAAATATTTCAGTGGAACAGAATAGAAAATCAGAAATAGGCCCACATAAATACAGTAAGTGATCTTTGACAGAGAACAAAAGACAGCACAGTTGAGCAAAGAAAGTCTTTTCAACAAAAATGGTGCTAAAACAACTGAACATCCACATGGACGAAAAATAAATCTAGACACAGACCTTACATCTCCTTCATAAAAATGAACTCATAATAGATTACAAGACACAAAATTATAAAACTCATAGAGGATATCATAGGAAAAAATCTAGGTGACCTTCAGTTTAGCAATTAATTTTTAGATACAATACCATAATCATGATCTTTGAAAGAAGTAATAAGCTGGGCTTCATTAAAATTAAACATTTCTTCTCAGTGAAAGTCACTATCAGAAGAATAAAAAGACAAGCACAGGCTAGGAGAAAATATTTGCAGAAGACATTTCTGATGAAGGACTGTTGTCCAAAATATAGAAAGAACACTTCAAACTCAACAGCAAGGACATCAAACAACCCCACAAAAAGTGGGACAAATACCTAAATAGATATCTTAAGTAAAGCAAATACGCAGATGGTAAATAAGTATATGAAAAGATGTTCTGCATCAAACATCACCAAGGAAATGCAAATTAAAGCAAAGAGACAGATCTACACACCAATTATAGTGGCCAGAATCCAGAACACTGACAACACCAAATGCTTTGAGGACGTGGAGACAGAACTATTTTTATTGTTGATGAGAATGCAAAATCACAGAACATTTTGGAAGGCAGTTTAGCAGCTTCTTACAAAACTAAGTATTCTCTTATCCTAGGATCCACCAACCATGCCCCTTGATTTGGACCCAAAGAATATGAAAATTTATGTCTAAGGCTGGGTGCCGTGGCTCATGCCTGTGATCTTAGCACTTTGGGAGGCCAAGGTGGCTGGTAGATCGCTCAGGAGTTCAAAACTGGCCTGACCAAGAACAAGACCCTGTCTCTACTAAAAATAGCAAAACTAGCTGGGCATGGTGGTGGGCACCCCTATTCCCAGCTACTTGGGAGGATGAGGCAGAAGGATCACTTGAACCCAGGAGTTGCTGTGAGCTATGATGACACCACAGCATTCTAGCTTGTGTGACAGAGTGAGATTCTGTCTTAGAAAAAAAAAAAAACACTTAGGTCTACACAAAACTGTGCAAATGGGTGTTTGAAGCAGCTTTATTTGTAGTTGCCAAAACTTGGAAACAAACAAGATATCCTTCAGTTGGTGAGTGGGACCTCCGTGGAATGTTCTATAGCACTAGTAAGAAATGAAATATTCAGCCGTGTGAATAAATGGAAGAAACTTAAATGCAATATAAAGAAGCCAGTCTTAAAATCCTACACACTGTATGATTCCAACTATAAGACTTATTTTTTTTGGCTTTTTTTTTTTTTTTTTTTTTCAGTTTTTGGCAGGGCCAGGTTTGAACCCATCACTTCTGGTACATGGGGCCGGCGCCCTACTCCTTTGAGCCACAGGTGCCACCCTATAAGATGTTGTTTTAAAACGGTAAAACTATGGAGACAATAAAAAGATCAGTGGTTGGCGAGGCTGGGGAGGGAATGAGACAAACAGGTGGAACACAGAACTTTTAGGGGCCTTGAAACTCCTGTGTATGATACTGTGATGTTGTACACATGTTATGCATTTTTCCAAACCCACAGAATGTACAATACCAAAAGTGAACCCTAATTATAAACTACAGACTCCAGGTGATAAAGATGCATCAACGTGCGTTCTTCAGTTGTCACAAAGCTACTACTCTGGTGGGGGATGTTGTTCACAGGGTAGGCTGTGCGTATTGGGGGCAGGAGGCACCTCTGCTTAATTTTGCAGTGATCCTAGAACTATTCTAATAAAATAAAGCCTATTAAAAATTCTAAAAACAAAGACATGCAAAAGACAATGGTGGATTTCACAAATCACAGCTTCCTTCCCACGAGCAATTTGTTTTTGTGGAGTTTCACGCCACATTCAGGGAAGCATCAACAACTTCAGCCCTGAGGGTTTGATGAAATATGCAGGAGAGAGAATGTTCTAGAGTCAGACACTGATTTGCAGCTGTGAGTTGGCACATCACTGCTATTTGCTTTATTTCTACAGAAATGGATTTAGTGAGAGCATTTTTGGATGATCTTAGTAAAGGCCACCAAGATTTAATAGCTTAATGTGTCCTTTGAAAGTCAGTGTTATGCCTGGTACTGGGTTTTGTTTTGTTTTGTTTGGTTCCTTGTCAATTTCTTAAAAATATCAGTGCTTTTCATCAGTCCAAGGAAGATGAGACATATACATCTACCAACTGCTTTTTGGCTCGGTTGAACAGGTGTTTACCTCCATTTTTCTAATTCTGCCTTCTCAAGCAAATACTACCATTGCCTCTCTGGCATGATTGTGTAAATCCTTCACATTTACTATTAAAAAAAATAATAAAGTAGATTGCATGCTTATTTTACTGAGTACTAAATTGTTTTTCCTGGACTCTAAAGACTAGCTGATAATTAACTGTCTTTAAATATTACACTTGAGAAGTGCTTACAGAAAAAAGGCATACTCACGTTTTACAAAAAATAATTCACCTACCATACACTCACCTCATCAGTGAACAGGGCAGCAAGACAATTTACATTTTCAAAAGCTTCGGGGCCACAGTCTAAATAGCAAAGGTTAGACAGAGGCTGTGACCCTTTCTGCTTGTTTCACTAGGGTCTCCCTTTGTGATGGAATTATCTAACCTCACCAGAAAAATCTACAAGGAAAATAGGAGGGCGGAACGAAATTTTTCAAAATACATGCCGTTATTATAAAAGATTATCATCTTTATTAATGTCTAGTTGAAAGAATAATAATAATTGGAATAAACTAATTTCACTTTATCCAACTGTATGTCATTTTATACCAATAACACTGTACACATTTAATTTAAATTATTTACATTATATACATTTTAATTTAAATAAATGCATATAAATACAAATGCTCATGCTCTTTTTTATCTATAGTAAATGGTATAAGGGCATTTCTATACTATAGTTATCATTTATACTTGATTAGTACTTTCCTTGGCTTATTTCATTAAAAAATTGTATTTTGTTTGATTTTAAGAGTTAAAGAATAATTTGCATAGATGCACTCATGCATGAAAACATATATACACACATCCAAGGACATATTGACTTGACCCTTAAACATTGTGGACGTTAGGGCCAACCACACAGTAGGGTCAAGCTTTGGCCTCCTCTAACACTAACCAGTAACAGCCTGCTGGCCACTGGAAGCACTGCTGAGAACATAAGGCCAATTAATATGTATTTCATCTGTTGCATGCATGATATACTATATTTTCACAGTAAAGTGAGTAAGAGAAAAGAAAACATGTTAATAAAATTGTAAAAGAGAAAATAAATGTGTCATCATTAGGTGGAAGTAGACCATCATAAAGGTCTCCCCTCTGTCTTGCTGAGCAGGTTGAGGGGGGGACTGGGCTTGCAGCTTCAGGGGTGGCAGAAGAGGAAGAAAATCCACATACAAGTCGACCTGTTCAGTTAAATCCATGCTGTTCAGGGGTCAACTGCTTATGAATATACGTGAATATGTACCTGTTGGTGACTTTTTATAAACAACCACATTTCCATACTGTGAGCATTGATTGCCATTGGGCCAACCAATAATTAACACAGGTTGGATTTCCCCCTTGGACAAATCCCAATCTTTTAGGTGTTGTTATGATAAAATAAAAAAACAAAGGCAGCAAATACTCAAATGAGTTCATTTCTGTGGAAATAGAACTTACACATTTCTATTTTACAACTATATTATACATTTCATATTCATCTTCTATGGATATTTTCTGTGCTCTGGATTTTTGTTTTTCTTTGCGGGGGGGAGGGGTCTCCCAGTAGAGACCAGAAAATCTGCTAGACAAATTCTAAAAGAGCTGTAACACTTGGATTTTTCTTGTTGTTTTAAATTAACTTTTATTATATACAGAGGGTCCCAAGTGTGTATATACATATATATACACACACACACATATATATGCATATAAATGTAGATCTATACATCTATATATATATACACATACACATTTTAAGAAAGGAAAAATGGATTAAAATTGTAATAATGTATACTAATAACAAAAGATGAACACAAGTCACACTCCAGCACCTCTTTTTTATTTTTTTTTGGAAGAAAGAGTCTCACTTTGTCACCCTCAGTAGAGTGCCGTGGCATCACAGCTCACAGAACTTCAAACTCTTTGGCTTAAGCAATTCTCTTGTCTCAGTCTCCCACATAGGCAGAAATACAGGTGCCTGACTCAATGCTTAACTACTTTTTGGTTGTGGCTGTCATTGTTTGGCAGGCCCAGGCTGGATTCAAACCTGCCAGCTCTGGTACATGTGGCTGGCACCCTAGCCACTGAGCTATAGGCGCCAAGCCTTGAGCATCTCTTGTAACTGCAGAAGTCAAACATGATTTGAGTATTACAATTTACTACAATTTTTTTCCTTTCTAAAATGTGTAGATATTTTTTAATACCCTCTCTATATTTATGGGGTACATTGCATATACAATGGGCTATATGTTCTGATATGTGTACACATTGTGTGTACACTGCATGGCCCAAGCAGGCTGAAGGAGGGTCGTGGGGAAGGAGCCGTGTGGGATTTCCAAAGCAAGGCTAGCAAGGTTCACAGATGTGCTTCTGAACACAATGGGCTATTCCTGTCTAAATGATCCGAAGACACTGCAAATTCAAAATATCTAAAACCCAGTTGATCATCTTATTCTCATAACCACAGTTAGGCTTTATGCTTCTATGTTCCTGATCTCAGCAAATGAAGTCATCTCTGCTAATTGGGCAACTAAAAAAGCTCCTAGTCTGTCCCATAATCTTTCTTGTTATTTAATCCAGGGTAAGTGCCAAATGTATTGATAAATTCTTCCTCTTGCCTAAATGTCCCCCCTCATGAGTGCTTCTCCTTGTCACCACCACTGCCTAGCTCACCCCTCCCAAGCCTTGCTCAGTCACCTGGCTAGAGCGACATGGCATCATCACAGCTCATTGTGACCTCAGATTCTTGGGCTCAAGCAGTTCTTCTGCCTCAGTCTCCCAAAGCGCTAGGACTGTAGGCGTCTGCCACCTTTCCCAGCCCTCACTTACATCTTCAGAGACCCACTGCCTCTAGTTTTAGCCCCTGGAGTTAGATTTTACACAGAAGCCACTGTGAGCTTTTCAAACAAACATCTGTCTCACCTCTCACCCTTCACTTCTGCACACAGGACAAAGTCTATTCTCTCAAGCTGGGAATGTGAGAGCCTTGAGGTCTGCCTTTTACCTACAGCTCTAATCTCCCAACCTGTCACGAATTAATTCTCCAACAAAACTCACTACCTCCAGTGTTCTTTATGTTCCCACAGTTTCAAAACTATTTCTGATGCATGCTGGTCCTGACATTTGCAATGACTCACCCCATTATACTTCCTGCCGTGCCTCTGCAAAATTCATCTTGAAGAGCTGAGTTTCAGTGGCACATTTTCTAATACCTCCACCTCTCCCTCTGTCTTTCCCTCGCCCTCTCTGTCTCCTTCTCCGTTTCCCTCCCCCTCACCCCACCATTATCCAGCTTAACAATAAAATGCTAAACATGCAGGGAATTTAAAGATCATTGAAGCAATCCCATCCCCTTCATATGACAAATCAGGAAACTGATAACAGAAAGGTAAAGCAGCAAGGTCACCATAGGTAGAAAGTTTTTCTGAAACCCACAATGACCTCAATTCTCCTAACTGGTGAGCTTCAGCCTGAACCTATACTCCTGCCACTCCCATATCTGCTCTCAGATATCTTAAATGGATGAATGATGAACAGCCCTGGATTTGTTTATTCTATTTTATTTTTATTTCTTTTCTTTTCTTCTTCTTCTTTTTTTTTTTTTTGGAGACAGTCTCACTCTGTCACCTAGGCTAGAGTGCAATGGACAGCATCATCATAGCTCACAGTAACCTCAAACTCCTGGGCTCTAGTGATCCTCATGCCTCAGCCTCCAGAGTAGCTGGGACTACAGGTATCTGCCACCATGCCCAGAACATTTTTCTATTTTTAGTAGAGATAGCGTCTTTCTCTTGCTCAGGCTGATCTCAAACTTGAGCTCAAGGGATCCTCTCGCCTCAGCCTCCAGAGTGCTGGGATTACTGGTATGAGCCACTGCACCCTACCTATTTATTTTCTTTATATAAGGTATTCGATCAATATTTGTGCAATAAATAAATAAAACAATAAGATTTGCCTGTAATAATCTAATTGCACTGTCAGCAACTGTTATAGGGCATTCACTTACTGCTTCACTTATTATTGCTTTTTTTACTTATTTACCATGTTTATATCCTTATATGCCAAATACTGAGAATAAAAAGCAATAGAGAACTAAGTCTTTGTACTCTAGACAATCACAGGGAAATAGACACATAATCAGAATATTAAAGCAAAGTTAAAAAGCTTATCATAGAAGAGTGAATAAACCAAGTACATGATTTTTTTTAGGAAAAAGCAACCACGTTTTAAGAAAAAAATCACTAAGCTTGATGACAATAATAAAAAGAGAGAAACAAGAGCAAAAATAATGAAATGATGAACCAGTGTTTTTATACTGAGCTTGAATTAATCTCATAAATGCTAACACTAATTTATCATTCTACAAAATTAGACTGAAGATGAGTCAGTCACATACATATGACCATAAATTTAGATTTTATAAAAATTATATGTGTTGCTACTTTAATTTAGTCTTGAGCATTTCAAGTTTAGAGTTGAATTTGTTTCCTTTTTTTTTTTTAACTTGGAGTCTCACACTGCCGCCTTGGGTAGTGTGCCATGGTGTTATAGCTCACAGCTTGGCTCAAGCAGTCCTCCGCGTCAGCTTCCTGAACAGCTGGAACTATAAGCACCCACCACAACACCCAGCTATTTTTTTCTAATTTTAGTAGAGACAGGGGTCTCACTCTTGTTCAGGCTGGTCTCAAACTCCTGAGCTTAAGGGATCCTCCTGACTCGGCCTCCCAGAATGCTAGGATTGCACACATGAGCCACTGCACCGGGCCTCAATTTCCTTTCTGAACATTTGACATCAGAGGATGTGCAGAATCCATTTCTCATTCTTCCTCTCTACTGCTGGAGACAACACGCTGACTTTGCTTCCCACAAGAATGTTGTAGTGATGAGGTTCTACAACAAATAGCTTGGCAAATTAAAATAAAATACAAATTTTCTTCCGCTTATGCCCTAAGACTGTATTCTATCTCATAAGGGAACAAATATCTTTTTTTTCACCTGGCTTTTCATATTTGTTAGCTTGATCTGCATCCAAAGGTAAAATATACATGAGCTAACCCATTCTTTTATTTTCTGTTCTTTTTTTTTTTTTTTTTTTTGCAGTTTTTTGCCAGGGTCAGATTTGAACCCGCCACCTTTAGCATGTGGGGCCGGCACCCTACTCCTTTGAGCCACAGGCTCCGCCCAAGCAAACTCATTGCTAGTCATGAATTTCTGGAAATAGAAAAAAAAGAAATCATTTTTGCAAGTCACCAGCTTGATTTCCAAACATAAAAATGTATAATGTTTATATAGGCTTGAGCCACATATGTTAATTTATCTTATTTCTTTTGAAGAACCTCCCACCACTTCTTCACATTTTCTTTTTTAATTATTTATTGTTTGGGATTCATTGAGGGTACAAGAAACCAGGTTACACTGATTGCATTTGTTAGGTAAAGTCCTTACAATTGTGTCTTGCCCCTAAAAGGTGTGTCACACAGACAGAACCCACTCCCCTCCCTTCTTCACTCTCTCTGCTCTGCCCTTACACCCCCCCACACCATTTACTAAGTCATTAATAATCCTCATATCAAAATTGAGTACATAGGATTCATGCTTCTCCATTCTTATGATGCTTTACTAAGAATAATGTGTTCCACTTCCATCCAGTTTAACACAAAAGATGTAAAGTCTCCATTTTGTTTAATGGCTGAATAGTATTCCATGGTATACATATACCACCAATCCATTCCTGGATTGGTGGGCATTTAGGCTATTTCCACATTTCGGCTATGGTAAATTGAGCTGTGATAAACAGTCTAGTGCAAGTGTCCTTATGATAAAAGGATTTTTTCCCTTCTGGGTAGATGCCCAGTAATGGGATTGTAGGATCAAATGTGAGGTCTAGCTTGACTTCTTTGAGGGTTCTCCATACTTCCTTCCAAAAAGGTTTTATTAGTTTGCAGTCCCACCAGCAGCATAAAAGTGTTCCTTTCTGTCCATATCCATGCCAGCATCTGCAGTTTTGAGACTTTGTGATGTGGGCCATTCTCACTGGGGTTGGATGATATCTCAGGGTGGTTTTGATTTGCATTTCTCTAATAATTAGGGATGATGACCATTTTTTCATATGTTTGCTAGCCATTCATCTGTCTTCTTTAAAGAAGGTTCTATCCATCTTTCTTGCCCATTGACATATGGGACTGTAGGCTTTTTTCACGTGGATTTAATTTAAGTTCTCTATAGATACTAGTTATTAAGCTTTTGTCTGAATCAAAATATGCAAATATCCTTTCCCATTGTGTAGGTTGTCTATTTACTTTGGTTGTTATCTCCTTAGCTGTACAGAAGCTTTTCAGTTTAATTAAGTCTCACTTGTTTACTTTTGTTGTTGTTACAATTGCCACAGAAGTCTTCTTCATAAAGTCTTTCCCTAAGCCAATATCTTCCAGTTTTTTTCTTATGCTTTCTTTGAGAATTTTTGTCATTTCAGGCCTTAAATTAAGTCTTTTATCCATCTTGAATCAATTTTTGTGAGTCCAGGAGAAAAGTGTGGGTCCAGTTTCAGCCTCCTACATGTGGATATTCAGTTCTCCCAGCACCATTTATTGAATAGGGATTCTTTCCTCCAGTGTATATTATCTTGTTTGGTTTATCAAAGATTAGGTGGCTGTAAGGTGTTAGTTTCATTTCCTGGGTTTCTATTTGATTCCAAATGTCTATGTCTCTATTTTTGTGCCAGTATCATGCTGATTTGACCACTCTGGCTTTGTAGTACAGCCTAAAATCTGGTATGCTGATGCCCCAGCTTTGTTTTTATTACTAAGAACTCCCTTAGATATATGAGTTTTTTTCTGGTTTCACATAAAATGAAGAATTATTTTTTCTAGGTCTTGAAAGTGCAGTGTAGGTACTTTAATGGGGATTGCATTGAATCTGTAGATTGCTTTGGGAAATATAGACATTTTATCAATATTGATTCTTCCCAGCCATGAGCATGGTATGTTCTTCCATTTGTTAATATCCTCTGCTATTTTTTTCTTACAGTTTTACAATTTTCTTTATAAAAGCCCTTCACTCCTTTGTTAGGTCTATTCGTAGATATTTCACTTTCTTTGAAGCTATGGTAGAGGGAGTTGTGTGCTTAATTAGCCTCTTATCTTGGCTGTTATTGGTGTATACAAAGGCTACTGACTTGTGGGCATTATTTTATTTCCTGAGATATTACTGTATTTTTTGATGAGAAGTCTTGTGGTTGAGTCTAGGGGTTTCTCTAAGTATAAGATCATATCGTCAGCAAAGAAGGAGAGTTTGACCTCCTCTGCTCCCATTTGGATGCCCTTTATTTCCTTCTCTTGCCTAATTGTATTGGCTAGGACTTCCAGCACTATGTTAAATAGTAACGGTGACAGAGGACAACCTTGTCTGGTTCCAGTTCTAAGTAGAAAAGCTTTCAGTTTAACTCCATTCAGTAAGATATTAGCTGTAGGTTTGTCATAGATAGCTTTGATCAGTTTAAGAAATGTGCCGCATATGCCTATACTCTTTAGTTTTCTAATTAGAAAAGGATGCTGGATTATATCGAATGCTTTTTCTGTATCTATTGAGAGTATCATATTGTCTTTGTTTTTGCTTCTGTTGATATGGTGAATTATGTTTATGGATTTGGGTATGTTAAACCAGCCTTGCATCCCTGGGTTGAAACCTACTTGATCATGATGCATGATTTTTTAGATGATAAGTTGTAATCTATTGGCTACGAATGTGTTGAGAATTTTTGTATCTATATTCATTAGTGAAATTTGTCTGAAGTTCTCCTTTTAAATTGGATCTTTTACTGGTTTTGATATCAGAGTAATGTTTGTTTCATAGAAAGTATTGGGGAAGATTTCTTCCTCCTCAATTTTTTGGAATAATTTCTGCAGTATGGGAATAAGCTCTTCTTTGAAGGTTTGATAGAATTCCTGTGTGAAGCCATCTGGACCAGGGCACTTTTTTTGTTGGGAGATTTTTTATTATTTCTTTGATCTCAGTGCTTGAAATTGGTCTGTTCAGGAGATCTATTTCTTCCTGGATAAGACTAGGGAGTGTGATTCCAAATATTGATCTATTTCTTTCACATTGTCGAATTCTGGGCAGAGAGTTTCTGGTAGTGTTCAGAGATAATCTCGTGTATCTTCATGGCAAATGTTGGTATGTCCCCTTTATCATTTATGATTGAGATTACTAGAGATTTTACTTTTCTATTTCTAGTTAGTCTGGCCAAAAGTTTATCTATTTATTTATTTTTTAAAAAAACCAACTCCTTGGTTCGTTAATTTTCTGAATGGTTCTTTTGTTTTCAATTTCGTTAATCTCTTATTTAATATTGGGTATTTCTTTTCTACCACTGGGTTTAGGCTTAGATTGTTCTACTTTTTCCAATTCCATAAGATGGCTTGTGAGTTTGTTCATGAACTCTCTTTCTGTTTTTTGGATGTAGGTATCTAAAGTAATAAATTCTCTTCTCAGAACTGCTTTTGCTGTATTCCACAGGTTTTGGTAGCTTGTGTCTTCATTGTTGTTGTGCTCAAGGAAGTTAATGATTTCCTCTTTTATTTCTTCCTGCACTTAACTGTCATTTAGCATAAGGTTGTTTGGGGTTGAATGTTTTTGTTGTAGTTGAGTTCCATCTTTATTGCCTTGTGGTCTGAGAAGATACAAGGTAAAATTTCAATTGTTTTGATTGTGTTGAGGTATGTTTTGTGTCCTAGGATATGATCAATTTTGGAGAATGTTCTATGGGGTATGAGAAGAATGTATATTCTTTATCTTTGGGATGGAGTATTCTATATATGTCTATCAAGCACAGTTGTTCTAGGTTCTCATTTGAGTTCCTTATATCTTTGTTTAATTTCTGTTTAGAGGATTTATCCAGCTCTGTAAGAGGGGTATTAAAGTCCCCTTTTATTATGGTGTTACAGGATGTCATATTGCTCAGACTAATTAAGGTCTGTTTCAAGAATCTGGGAGCATTTAAGTAGGGTGCATAAATATTTAGAATTGAAATGTCTTCTTGTTGTATTTTTCCCTTGACCGATATAAAGTGACCATCTTTGTCTTCTTTTTACTTTAGTTGCTTTAAATCTACATGTATCTGAAAGTAAGATTGCAACTCCTCTTTTCTTCTGAATTCCATTTTCCTGAAAAATTTTTTGTCTTCTAACCCTTAATTCTGAGTTTTAAGTTGTCTTTTGAGGCTAGGTGTGTTTCCTATAGACAATAAATGGATGGCTTATGTTTTTTAATCCAATCAGCCAATCTATGCCTCTTCAGGGGTGAATTCAAGCCACTAACATTTATTGAGATAATTGATAAGTATAGTTACATTCTACTCATCTTTTTTTGTCAACATCTATTGCTTAGTTTTGTCTTTGCCATCATTGTGGAAGCTAGATTCTGTCCTTTAGTTTCTGGGTGCTTACTTTGCTGGTGGTCCATTGTGATGGTCAGTGTGTAGAACAGGTGGAAGTATTTCCTGTAGAGCTGGCCTTGTTGTGGTAAATTTTCTCAATGTTTGAATATCAGTAAAAGATTTGATTTGTCTATCAATTTTAAAGCTTAGCTTAGCAGGATATAGAATTCTGGGCTGGAAATTGTTCTGTTTAAGTAGATTAAAGGTAGATGACCATTGTCTTCTTGCTTGAGAAGTTTCATTAGAGAAGTCTACAGTCACCCTAATGGATTTTCCCCTGTAGATCAATTGGTGCTTACTCCTAGCACCTTGCAAAATCTTTTCTTTTGCCTTGACTTTGGAGAGGTTCATCACAGTGTGTCTTGGAGAAGCTCTATTTGAGTTGAGGAGACCTGGGGTCTGATATCCATCTATAAGGAGTGTGTCAGAATCTTTGGTGATATTTGGGAAATTTTCATTTATAATATTCTCTAGAATGACTTCCATTCCTCTGGCATATTCTTCTTCCCCTTCTGGGATACCTATAACTTATATGTTTGAAAGCTTCATAAAACCCAATAATTCTGTCAATGAATGTTCTGCCTTCTCTCTCTTCTTTTCTGCCTCTTTAACTATCTGAATTATCTCAAGAGATTTGTCCTCAGGTGGTGCCTGTGGCTGAAAGGAGTAGGGCATTGGCCCCATATACTGGTGGTGGTGGGTTAAAACCTCGCCCTGACCAAAAACTGCAAAAAAAAAAAAAAAGAAAAGAGCCTTGTCCTCTACATCTGAGAGTCTTTCTTCTGCATGGTCTAATCTGTTGTTGATACTTTCTATTGCATCTTTAAGTTCCCTAATTGACTTCTCAATCAATTTCACTCACTCTGCCATATCCTTTCTATATTCTTCATATCATTCATCTCCTATTTGATTCTGTTTTTGGATTTCCGTTTGGTTATTTTCCACTTTCTAAACAATTTCCTTGATTGTTTTCATCATCTGTATTTTAAATTCCCCTTCTGTCATTACTAACATTTCTTTATAGGTGGAATCCTTTGCAGAGCTACCTCACAGTCCCTTGGGGGAGTTGTTCTGGACTGTTTTTTTTATGACTGTTTTCTTTTATCTGTTTCCTTGACCTAATTTTCCTTTCACTTCCTATTGCTTGTTAAGTTACCATGCCTCTGGCCTAAGGTTTTGATGAGTCCTTTGGGTATAGGACAGGAAGGATGAGAAGATTGAAAAGCAAAAAGGGAAAAAAGATTTAAAAAAAAAAAAAAAGAAAAGAAAACAAGAAAGGAGAGGGGGTGAGAAAAGGAATATTGACAAAAAGAAAAGAGGTGTCGAAAGAAGGAGACAGGAGTAGTAAAGACATACAGTAGGGTACTCTGACCCAACCTTAAAAGCCTCCAACCCCTGGGGATGCTTGATTAGGTGGTTCCCTTGACATCAGAAGCTCTTTGCCAGGCTGTTCAGACACAGCCCTCCACCTCCACCAAATAGAGAGGAAAGACAAAAATATTATAAATCAAATCAAAACAAACAGATAATCTTCAGGATAAAATTGGGGAAAAACCCAAACTGTAGGGGCAGAAACAACTAGCAAAAATGAAATTCTAATTGTTAAAGAAGGCAACAATGGAAAATTATATTTAAACTAGAAAAATGAAGAAATAAAAGAAAGAAAAAAATAAGAAAAATCTAGATGAAAAATGTTGAAACAAAAGAACAAAAAAAAAACCCAAAACAAAGCAGTATATATATCTTGCTGAATATTATCTGGGCAGCAGGTAATCTTCTGGGGTATGAGATATTAATCACAGTGCTGGTACAGTTGTGTGAGATGGAGACTTGAGGCCTCTGCTTATTTCTCAAACCCTGCAGGGTTGAGAGTTTAAATCTTTCCTCAGCTCACTTAAAAGACACTTTAAACTGTTATCCTTGGCTAAGGAGAAGCTTTCCCAGGAAGCACTTGTTGCTGGGCTCTCTCCTTAAGTGGCTGCCCGCTTATCTAGTGTGCCAAAAAGGGTCTCACTCTATTCCCCTGAGAGCCAAGTCTGTAAGGCAGCCCTACCACTGCCAAACACTAAAATCTCTGCTCTTCACCAGCTTCTCAATCTCTACCTTTGGGCTACTCAGTCACTAGATTACTCACTCAAGGTCTCCCAGCCCGATTCTCACTCTGCAACCCTGAGGGTGGAGCCTGCAGGGGCAGTTCTCCCACAACCGAACAATATTAGCTCAGTTCTGGCTCAGCAGCTCAGTCCAGGACTCCAAACAATGCTTAAGTCATCTGTACTGTCACCCAACTTCTCCCAAGCTAGTTCAACCAAGTGCCCAAGTCCAAAAAATCAAACATTTCATAAGGAAGGCCTTCCCTGTTTGTAGTGTCCCTGAAGCTATAGTTATAGCTGCAGGCAACTTCAGACCGAATGAACGCATACAACCACTTGCCAGTTCTCCACTGCTTTTGTCCTCCTCTTGGGGTCCAGAAGTCTCTTGCTGTCTTCCTGTGTCCCCAAAGGGATGTTTCTCGGCAGATGCCACCAACCAGAAATGCCTGGAGACTTCTCTTCCCAAATTCCCCGTGCCCGGTTGCACAAAAGCTGTTACTCTGCCACCATCTTGCTCTGCCCTCTCACTTTTATACCTTTTCAACAGTCATTTTAAAACACTGAATTAACTAATTTTCTCATTTCTTTTTACTACTGGAACAAAACATGTGGCATTTTTCTTAATTTTCTTAATTTACTTTAATTTGAGGATCATTTAATAAAATTTGAAAATGTCAATTGTAACAATTGAACTTTTCATAAGAATGGGTATAAATATGTTTAATGTAAAAATAGAAAAATATATTCATAATTAGATATGCAACACTTTCATATTAATATATATATTTTTGATGCGTGTGTGGATAATGTAAACATTTATAAAAATGTTTCAATGAATGTATTGTAGACTTGTTTTATTACTTTCAAGGTTCTCTGAATGCATGTCTGACCTACCCTCACAACTTGGTAACTTATAGGAAGACACTGAAACTAGATGACTTACCCAAGGTCACACAGATTATTTACTAAACAAGATTACATTAAATGACATTTATATCATGTTGCCAATTGTTTTTATATATGCAAATTTACTCATTAGGCATGATCTTTCATTTTGTGGTTAAATGTCCAAAGGGCATTTTCAACTTTCACATTGGATTAGTGGAAGTGAAAATTAATTTCCTCTTGACAAGTGTTATGAGTTTCAAAATATCCCCTGTGCACATGTTTGCAGAAAAGGTTATTTGTATTGCAAACGTTCATGGTGGAGATAGCTAAGCTTTTCTGATGCATACGAATCTTTACACACAAAGCACTATCTTAAGTTAATGAGATCAGTATTCCATAGCAACTTTTGGAAACTAATCTACAACTTTGTGGTTATGCTCTCCTTTTACACATTATTGAAATATCATTTGGCCTTTCATTTCTAACTTTTATAATTGTGTGATAGAGTTGAATAATTGTGATAGTTTGATAATCTGATATATTGTGTGATACAGTTTTATCTGGTAACATTACCAAGGAATCTCAAAACAGAACTAACCAGAGCTAAATTCATGTCACTAAAAGTTGCTATTCTACTCTTTGTTATTGTGATCAGTATTTTAAGGCTCAAGCAGAGGTATTTGGTGGGGAGAGATCCTGTGCACATAACTACACAGTGTGCCGTGGCTGTGGGGAGCCATCAGGGAGAGTTTCTTCATTCCTAGTCTGTGGAACAGATCAGAATGTTGAAGCATCTGGTAGGGTACGTGGCATGTTGGAAGTCCCCTAACCACCCCCTGGAAAGCTCTTCAGATGCTTGTGGTTTAATACACATATATCATTATCCTAACATCCACTAAAATAAAATGCAATTGCACATTACTGAATATTGATTTTATTTCATATCAGGATGATTTGACCTATCATAATGTCCTCTAATGATGTCCTAGAACTTACTTGTTATAGAAACATAGAGAATTATTTATCTTGTTTTACTTAAATAAACTAAAACTTAAAAAAATCCCTTTGTCCCCTAAAACTGATTTCTCTCATTTTAGCCTATGTTCTTCTTTACTTAAGAAAGATTTGGCTCAGCACCTGTGGCTCAAGTGGCTAAGCCACCAGCCACATACACCTAAGGTGGTGGGTTCAAATCCAGCCCTTTGCCCACCAAACAACAATGATGGCTGCAACCAAAAAAAATAGCCAGGCATTGTGGCAGGTGCCTGTGGTCCCAGCTACTTGGGAAGTGGAGGCAGGACACTTGCTTGAGTCCAGGAGTTGGAGATTGCTGTGAGCTGTGATGCCACAGCACTCTATCCAGGGTGACAGCTTGAGGCTCTGTCTCAAAAAAAAAAAAAAAAGAAAGAAAGATTTAATATTCAAGCCATATTTTATCTTTGTTTGTAAACTGCTATCTTAATTTCTAGGGCACATTTGTGTTTAGGAGAAAAAGATTTCAACTAAGCAAACTAAATATGCAAATATATGCATACATGTGTAAACATAAGCATATACATGTCCTGAACCTTTTAATTTTTCTTCAGTAAGCTATTTTATTGTGCTTTTTAGGCAAGGAAGAGAAAATGAGTGTCCATATGAGCATATTTTAATCTTTTCAGCAGTTCCACAGATAAAAGACTCTACAAAAAAATGCTTGCTCTTCACTTGAGAAATCACATCCATCCTTTGCTTAAGGATATATTTCCATAAATAAGAAAAGAAGACTCTCAGCTGCTTCAGTGTAATGCCTTGATTTGTACTAGGTGTTATGCAAACTTGCACAGATGTGTGCAGCTGTTTCCTTCAGTAAGAGGCAATACTTGACAGGGGACCTTGAACAATTTCCTGGCCTCCAACTCCATAAACCATTCAGAGAGAAGATGGACACTGGGGACTTAAACTGTCACTGTGGAGCTAAGATGACACAGACAATGGATTCTGAAGACCCAAATCAACTCCAACTTACTCAACTTTGGTGGCACTTTTGTGCTAGTTGAGCCATTTATTTTTATTTTAAGCTGAGTGCCTTTAGTATAACATGAACACTAGTTAAGCCCTGTTAATTCTAGAAGATATTCCTTGTTCCATTTCCCTCTAGTGGCTATATAATGGTTATTACAGTCAGCCTTTAAGATGCCTTATTTTCTTCTTCATTTTTATTAGAATAACTACAGTGATAAACTTGAAACTTTTCATTGAGAAAAATTCTTAAAACTTTAAAATAGTCTTATAAAGCTCAAAATAAATAACCAGCTGAAGGGTAGCATAAGAAAACAAGAAAAGAGATAATTGTTGATAGGTAAATGTGTATGTTCACATGCAGTCTCATATATGGGCATAATGTTATTAAAACACCATCTTCAAAGACAAGAGAAAATAAAATAAAATAAATCATCTTCAGTCTGGTACCTCTTTTCAAAAGAAAATAGAAATAGATGCTATTCATTTTATGTACATAGCAATTTCTCCCTTTTTTATATTAGCTAAAAAATAGTTGATGTTACTGTAGCGTTGTCTCAAGGGAAAAACTTAAAACCAGCTTTTTTCTTTATGAGAAGAACAGAAATAATCTTCATACTTCTCTGTAGCCAAATTCTATTTTCTATTTGTGTATTGAAATCAATACAACAGTTAACTCAGAGTTCTACTTTCTTTCACACAAAGCATTTGTAGAGAGCTTTTTTTTTCCTTAAAAAAAAATGGGTTCTCTTGGTAGTGAGAATACTTGTTTTAGTTTTATTATTAAGCAATTGAGAGAATCCTGTTTTCTGTGTACTTGAGTAGTAAAATGGGTCTTCTCAGAAGTAATATTCCCCAAAGGTGATGTATGGCTGCGAAGATATTTAAAAGCACAGGGAGCATACTTTTGTTTTTGTAACTCCCAGATTGCTCAGTTCGGATTCTTATATATATAAAGAGATTGCAATCCATTGCCTTTCAACGACAGTATACTGGCGATGTGAGCACGACGTACCCAAGATGGAGGGGTGCTTCTGCCTGAGAGACAGCCATGATCATTACTGCTGTTGACCATTCCATTTGTCTCTCCCTCTCTGCAGCATCATCTCATTCATTTCATTGAAAGATTATCTAACATTTCAGGCCCATTCTTGGTGCTGAAAATAACACAAACGGACAAGACACATTCCCTGAATGTAAGGCATTCACAGACTCAGGCAGTCAGACCCATACTTGTGACCAAAATCCAATATTTTAAGTATGACAGCGAGTGAAGATCAAAGGGTATGATGTGAACAAAATGCAGAATTCAACCTGAGGTTTGGTAAATCAAAGATTGCTAAGTGAGGTGGCCAGTGCTAAGTGAGTTCTGTGTTAAAGGGTGAAAACTATTTATCTGATTAAGGCCAGAAAAGGAGATAAGACTTTCTAAATTAAAGGGGAGCATTCAAATAAACAAATAAACAAAACACTATGTTCAAGGAGCATAGAAACAGTATTGAGGATAGAAAACCACAAATGTAAGTGGCATACTGAACCAACCCTACTTGGAAGAAAGTGTAATACAACCCTACTTTGCCTCTCAGTATCATTTATATTTATTTGGTGGACCTAGTTTTTTCTCTGCCTGTAGCTGAAACTCAGAAGGACTTCACAATTTTCCTAGTAAATTTCTTCATTTTTAATCAGTTATTAAAATATCCAGTACCATAAGATAATTAAAATTTCCAATTTAATTTAATGTTAAAATTTCTAAAAGCCAGGTAGTGTGACGCGGGCCTGTGATCCCAGTACCCTGAGAGAGAAATGCTTAAGCTCAGGAGTTTAGACCAGCTGAGGCAAGAGCCAAACTTTGTGTCTACTAAAAATAGAAAAACTATCTGGGCATGGTGGCAGGCACCTGTAATCCCAGCTACTCTGGAGACTGAGGCAGAAGGATCACTTGAGCCCAGGAGTTTGAGGTTGCTGTGGGCTATCATGCCATAGCACTCTACCCAGGGTGACAGAAAAAAATAAAAGTAGGAAAATAAAGTTAAAACTTCTCCCTATTCCCATTTTGTGCTTGCCATTGAGGAAGGGGGTGCACAAGCTTCTTTTCTCTTCTGCATGGTGTAAAAGTGACTGGAATTAATTTTCAATAAAATGTATAGCCATTGAGGGGCAGCACCTGTGGCTCAGAGGAGTGGGGCACCGGCTCCATATACCAGAGGTGGTGGGTTCAAACCCGGCCCCAGCCAAAAAAAAAAAATATATAGCCATAGACAATACTTCCTTGGAAGAGAAATATAATTAGATTTGAGTGTATAAATATGATGTATTTGGAAAGGAGATATGAAGAAAATAGACCAGTACTTTTTCCCTCAGTTACCTGTGCTAGAATGAGTGAGGGTCAGGATCACTACGCTGGTAGTAGTGAAAGAGAAGGAAAGAAGTGAGAGAAAACAAAGGCAGGAGCATCTGTGTGCACTAGGTGGGTGCTTGCGTGAAGTGGAGAAGATAACTTAAGGTAAAGAGAAATCTCGGATTTCTAGTTTGGATGGATTGGGCACCATCACCTTCTGTGAAGTACAGGAAGGTGGAGTGAGGTCAAATCTAAATCTGTTGAGTCTGAAGGGCATGTGTAACCAAGGTTACCATGGACACTGGGCCCTTGGAGCTATTAGAATAAACCTCAAACAGAAAACTCAGGGTAAAGTTACGAGGTCAATATAGATACCAGTACAGTCATAGGAAATCTGACAATTAAGTTTGTGAACTCACCCTAGGAAAAGTGCCATGTACCCTGCTCCTGAGTATCACTTGGCCATCTGGGGACGGTAGTGATGTTCAGCAATGAGGCGTGTAGCCTTTTTTTTAGGATGAGTTCAGACATCATACAACAGCTCTGATGGCCATTCCAAAAAAGAGTTCCAAATTGCTTTCAAAGGTGGACTAGACACTGGTGTCAGTGCACAGCTTCCCCGGGAGAGGAGCCTGAAAGTGACTGCAGTGACAGTCAGCAGTGAGGTGTGTAGCAGTTTTTCGAGGATGAGCTCATGAACTCAGTTGTCTGATCTTGTAAGCTTAAGGAACATGCAGAGACTGAGTAATCTAGAAAGCAGACAGACAAGGAAACGAGAATGAGCAGAGCATATGTTATCACAGAAGCCACACCATTATTTCTAATCTTGAAATTTATTGATTTTCTAAAAATCCTTAATTTCTCAATTCTATCAATAAGATTATTTATTTCCATTTCACTATAAATACCATAGGTGTGTGTGATAGAACCTGCTTTTGTGAACATATCCGTTATTTCAGAAACTTAAATAACAATGTTGCAGTGTAAATAAAGTAAAAGGAAAAACTTTGCTTTTTATAAAACTCCCATGCTGGGCTGATCAATGTAGATTAGCACCTCTGTTGGGGTCGTGGGTGGGAATTTGAGCAACTGTTTTGTGATCAGCACCTTTTCATTGTCTGCTTTGTCGCCAGCTGGAATCTGGTTTTCTTCCAGTATTAGAAAATGTGGGTTTCTTAGGGGAATTCTTTAGCACATTATCATTCCAGGATTACACACGAAGACCTTGGCTTTACCCCTCTCTCCCGGGGAATCTGTATCATTACAAACATAAGCCTATTGTTCTCTTAGTCTTTGTCAGTGGGGGAGTTCTGTTAGAACTGCCTTGAAATCCTCACTTTAAAGTATTTTAGTGGTGTTCCTTTTTTTTAAAATAGTCTTTAGTGCTATCTTTTATAAGAAGAAATTGAAAGCCTCTTTATCTGAGTAATTAAAGGAGGTACACTTTGCTGGGTTTGGCAAGGCATTAAACCCTACAAATAAAAGCCTTTCTGGGATAAGTCAATTATTTTTAGGAGTGAGTAAGTGCTGTAGGTTTTATTGCCATTAATGAGAATGCTATCAGCTTAGAATTTGATTTTTGATTCTATGTTTTTAAAAGAAATTTAGATTTTTTAAAATAATTTATTTGAATGAATTAGGTACTGGCTTTACTGCTCCAAGAGTAAAAATCATTCATAACATAGGACCAGAAATCATCACATACTCTTATTAATTATGTAACTATAATAAAAAAGTACAAGGGAGAAGATTTTTGATGACTTTGCCTTTTATCTTTTCTATCTATAGCAATCATGGAAATATGAAATGGTCATTTTCTACTAAAAGGCATTTTCCAGAATATCATAACAAACAAAGTAAGAGTGAATGTTATATGCTTTCATCTGCCAATAATCAAATTCCAGCTGGACTGTAAACTTTGGCTAAACCTGGGTGTCCCTTGGTTGTTTTATCAATTATTTTCTACAGATTTTCCCCCATAATTATAGCTCTGATCGTTCTAATTTAATTATATCCATCTTTTGTTTTCTTCTTACTTTGAAATTTTCTACCTTTTTAGTAGTTTTCTTATAAATAGTAGTCAAGTTAGTGACTATATAAATAACAAACGCAGACTTTCTCAGCTGAAATTGGAAAGGCTTACGGTAAGACGGAGAGTTGAATTCCTAATAGTATGGAAGAAATGGGAATGACTTCTTTAGACATCAGTTAGCTGTGTAGAATTCTGTCCTCAGTGAAAACTCTTCCCAGTTAAAGGTGAAATAAAGACTTTTCTAGAAAATTAAAGTGGAGAGAATTCATCACTATAAGGGTCTACACTGAAATAAAGAGAGTTCTTCAAACATAAGGAAAATAATGCTAAAAATAAACATTGAGAAGAATAAAGTTGCTAAAAATGAAAGTACAGAAAAATGTCCCTGAAACACTATGTAAAAGAATTCTTGTGCAGTTGTCACAATACTGAACAAGGTTGTGAGGCAAGAAACATCAGCAGAGATCAAAAGAAACAGTTCCGACGGAAGAAGTCAGTCCACCAGGAAGATTTAAAAATTCTAAATTTGTATCCACCTAACAACATAACTTCCAAATAGGGTCTTGTACTGCTTGATAATGGGAAAGATTCTGTGAAACTCATTGTTAGGTGATTTTGTTATTGTGCAAACATCAGAGTGCATTTGCACAAACCTGGATGCTGCAGCCGCTTGATCCTAAGCTGCAAACCTGCATAGCATGTTAGTGCACAGATACTGTGGTTATTTGTGCATTTAGTCATATTGAAACATAGAAAATGGAATGCATTGCCCACACGTTATGACAGCTAGGACATCACTAAGCTGTGTGACCTTTTTAGCACCATTTTAACCTTATGGGACCACACCGTGTTCACAGTCTGTTGTTGACAGAAATGTCATTTTTAGCACACTGACAGTGTATACACAACGGTGACAAAGGTGATAGAAGAAACAGACAGATCTACAATAAGACACTTTAAAACACTTCTCATAATTAACACCCCAAGTGGGAAAAAATGTCCAATAAACATACAGAGCAGTGTTTCCAACCTTTTGTTATCTCACAGCACCCTTGGACCTATAGTTAAACTTCCACAGTACACTTAAATTATGTTGATCAAAAAAAGAGTAAAAAAGATACATATGCTTACTGTGCTTTGAACTTCTTTTGAAAATAATTTAATTAATGATCTTGAAAAATGTTCTTGCACGGAGGCAGGCCAGTTGAAAATCACTGAATTATAGAATATCTGTGCAATATAATTCAGAAATTTGCCCTAAAGGGAATGTAGGAAGCATTGCAAATAGAAGAACACACAGATTATTTTGAAATTTACATGGAGTATTTATCAAAATTTATAAAGCTGAGCTATAAAACAAGTCTCAACAAGTTTTAAAGTATTAAAATAATTAAAAATCTCTGTTCTCTGATCACCGTGTAGTTACAGTGAAAAGAAATAATTAAAAATGATTATAATGTGATAACATGTTTAAAATAAAACAATCTATTTATAACTAATCCATAAGTGAATTTTTAAAAAGCTAATCAAATCAGTAACTATTTAGAATGGAATTTAATAAAAATATATCTCAAATTTTGGTGGAAGCAGGTAAAACTGTGCTTAAAGCTACTGCATTAAATTTGCATATTAACAAAAATAACTTTCTAAAGAAGTTAGAAAAATATAGCTGAGCATTGTGGTAGGCTCCTGTAGTCCCAGCTACTTGGGACGCTGAGGCAGGAGAATCGCTAAGCCCAAGAGCTGGAGGTTGCTGTGAGCTGTGACACCATGGCAGTCTACCCAGGGTGACAGCTTGAGACTCTGTCTCCAAAAAAATAAAGAAAGAAAGAAGTTAGAAAAATAAAAGCAAAGTAATTCCAATGAAAATCAAAAGAAGAAAACTTAGGTTAATGTATAAAATTTGAATTAAAATTCTATAAAATAATATAATATACAAGAGCCAAAGTTGATATCTCTGAAAAAAACTAATAATTTTTATAAATTCCCAATAAGAATTACTAAGAAAAGAGGAATGAACAATATAAGAAATTTTTATAAGGGTATATGCACATCACAGCAGGTACTACAGATACTAAAATGATATAAATATTTAAATACAAATATACTTCAAAATCTAGAAGGAATTGTCAAATTCCTAAAAAAAAAAAAATGTAGCTTGCTGAAACTAATAGTGAAACATGTTTGAATAGATTAAAACTATTAAAGAAATATAATCTATCATTAGGAAATTTTCCACAAAGAAAAACTCTAAGCCCATATGGCTTCACTAATGTGTGAATTCTTCAAATTATTGCTTTAAGTAATTAAAGTAATAAATTAAAGTGTCAATATTCATAGACAACATAATCCATCAAGGAGAGACAAACAAAGCAATGGAACTGAACAGAAAGTTCAAAAGCAGACCAAGCCTGTACTCCTCAGTCCCTTGATTTATGATACAGGTAGGTGACAATTTAGTGCGGGTAAAGGAAGATTCTCTTCAGTAAGTGGAGTTGGGGCAATTAGATAGCCATATTAAAAAAAGAAAAATAAACCTTACCCTCTACATCACAAAAATAACTATTCTAGCTTGAATACAGATCTAAATTTGAAAGATAAGTTAATTTTAAAAAATGTTAACCAGTTTGATGAAAATATTTGAAAGATAAGTTAATTTTAAAAAATGTTAACCAGTTTGATGAAAATATTTCAGATTGTATGTAGAACCAGCACACTGTACACCACAATTGCATTAATGTACACAGCTATGATTAAATAAATAAATAAATAAATTTAAGCAAGTCCCATTTAAAAAACATTGGAATAAATGGTAAGTCTCCTTTTAGTTTTTTGAGGTATCCCATACATACTACTTTCCATGGGGATTGTGCTAGTTTGCAGTCACACCAACAGGGAACGAGAGTTCCTGTCTCTCTGCATCCACACCAGCATCTGTTGCTGTGGGACTTTTAAGAGCCATTCTCAGTGAAGTTACATGGTATCCCACTGGGTTTTTATTTGCATTTCCCCGATGATTAGAGACGTTGAGCATTTGTTCAAGTGTTTGTTAGCCATTAGTGTATCTTCATTTGAAAAGTTTCTCTTCATGTCCTTTGTCCGCTTTTTAATGGGGGTTGTTTGATTTTTTTTTTTTTCTTGATGATTTGCTTGAGCTTCTTGCAGATTCTGGTCATCAGCTTTTTATTGGATGTATAGCATAAAAATATTTTCTCCTATTTATATATTGTCTATTTATTATATAGGGTGCCCATAAATTCTTATCTGTCAAAAATCAGATTAAAATACAAGGATGATTTTATTTTAAACTGCACACAAACTTTATGGCCACCCTGGTTCTTAAGCTGTGCAGAAACTTTTTAACTTGATCAGGTCCCATTTTTTATTTTTGTTGTTGCCGTGATTGCTTCAGAATCTTCTTCATGAATTCTTTGCCTTGGCCAAAATCTATTAAGTTTTCCCAACATTTTGTTCTACAATTCTTACAGTTTCATGCCTTATGTTTAAGTCTTTTATCCATTTTGAATTAATTTTTGTGAGGGGTGAGAGGTGCAGATCCTATTTCCATCCTTTACATGTGGCTATCCAGTTTTCCCGGAACCATTTATTGAATAGGGATTTGCCTTTTCAGTGTATATTTTTAACTAATGAGATAAGAATATGTGGATGATTTTATCTCTGTGTTTTCTATTCTGATCCATAAGTCTATGTCTCTGTTTTTTGTGCCAATACCATACTGCTTTGGCTTAAGGTACAACTTAAGGTACGGTTTAAAGTCTGATAAAGTGATGCCTCCTAATTTGTTCTTATTACATAAGGCTGCATTGGATATTGGGGGTCTTTTCTGATTCCATATGAGGCATAGAACTATTTTTTCTAGATTTGAGAAAAATTGCATTGGTATTTTAATGGGAATTGCTTTTAAACTATAAATCACTTTGGGTAGTAGAGACATTTTAACAATGTTGATTCTGCTGATCCATGAGTATGATGTTTTTCTACCTGCTTACAGCCTTTGTGATTTTTTTTTTTTGGTGTTTCATAGTTCTTCCTATAGATAGAGGTCTTTTACCTCCTTAGTTAAATATATTCCTAGGTATTTTATCTGCTTCCTTGCTATTGTGAAGGTCATCACATTCTTGATTCGATTCTTAGCTTGACTGATGTTGGTGTATATAAAAGCTACCGATTTGTGTATATTGAGTTTATAACCTGAGACCTTGTTAAATTTATGAATTATATTCATAGATTTTCATATGTTGGACCATCCTTGAATCTCTGAGAGAAAGCCCACTTGATCATGATGAATTATTTTTGTCACATATAGCTGAATTCAGTTTGCTAAGATTTTGTTGAGAATTTTTGCATCTATATTCATAAGGGATATGGGTCTGTAGTGTTCTATTTTTGTTGTGCTTTTTCCTGGCTTTGGTATCAAGGTGATATTGGGTTCATAGAGTGAGTTGAGGAGGATTCCTTCCTTCTCAATGTTGTGAAATAATTTCTGCAGTATAGGTACAAGTTCTTCTGTAAGTTTTGTAAAATTCAGGTGTGAAACCATCTTGTCCAAGATTATTTTTTTTAGAATATATTTTATTGCTTCTTCAATTTTTCTGCTTGGTATTAGTCCATTCAAGAGTTCCTTTTCTTCCCAATTTAGCCTAGGGAGGTTGTGTGTTTCTAAGAATTTGTCCATTTCCTCTGTGCTTTCAAGTTTTGAGCATAGAGATTTTTATAGTATTCAGAAATGATGTTTTTTATTTTATAATGTCATTTGTGATTTCTCCTTTTTCCCACTACTATCTATTCAAAGGAAAAAAGTCATTTTTTTAAAAATACACTTGCTCTCAAATGTTTATAAAAGTACAGTTCATAATTACAAAGATGCATAAACAACTTAAGTGCTCATCAATACATGAGTGGATTGATTAAATGTCGTATATATACTACTCAGCCATAAAAGGAAACTGGTGAACCGGTATCTTTTGTAACAACCTGGATGGACATGGAGACCATTCTTCTAAGTGGAATATAACATGTGCTCAATACTAAATTGGAGCCAGTTGATCAACACTTAAGTACACATGTGGAACTCATTTAAAATCAGGTAGGTGGGAGGGGGGAGGAGGAGTGGGTAAATTCACACCTGAAAGGTACAATGTGCAGTGTCTGGATGAAAAGCACACTTATAACTTTGAGTTAAAGTGTACAGAAGCATACTATGTAACCAAAACATATATACCCTCTAATATTTAGAAATTTAAAAAAATTGGGGGAAATAAAAGGAAAATATCTTCATGGTAATGGGCTTAAAACTATAACCTGTGTGAATACACAAAGCAATGAATAAACAGTTTCTTTACAGAAAACTTGATTCAAATTCAAAACCATCAGGGATCAACTATAGAATTTGTAGGAAAAAAAACAAAGAAAGAAAGAAAAACCAAATAAAATGCTTCAATTTAAGGTCTATTTCATGAAAATTGCTGATGATTCATCTAGCATTCAGTAGTCAAATATCTGGAATGAGATAGTAACTGTTAAGAAAAGTAAATGCATAAGAATTTGATTTTCAACATTTTCCATTTCGTGAAATACTCAGATAGGCACAGTACTTCACCTATACTTGTAGACAGAAGAGCTCTCTGTGCTCTCTGTAGACAGAAGAATAACGATGAGCCAGAAAAGGTTAATAGAAACAGGGATTTCTTTTGAAAATTTTTAAATAACAAAATAGAGTATAAATCCAGGAATGGAGGCATCTCTGCTGCTTTCAAAGAAGTGACTCAATTTTGGAGGTTAGAGGAGGAAGGAGGATGACAGTGGCTAAGCTTGAATATTTGCAGCAGCTCTGTCCTCAAAGGGGCAGATTTTAACTTTAAAGCATCAATATATGGATATGAACATAGTTGCAGGCATGAGGTTCAGAATAGGTATGGACATCAGTATGAGTAAGGGCACAGTCATGCCCATGTAATGACATTTGGGTCCACTACGTATATGACAACAGTCCCATAAGATTAAATGGAGAGGTCCTCTACAGGTGCACCACTTTTAATCCTTTATACTGAAATCTTACTGTACCTTTTCTATGTTTAGATGTAAAAATACTTACCATCATGTCACAACTGCCTACAGTACCCGGCACAGTCATGCTGTGCAGGTTTGCAGCGCAGGACCACGAAACTATTCCACATAGTCTCAGTGGGTGGGCAGCAGGCTGTGCCATCTAGGTTTGTATAAGGGCACCCTGTGATACTCACATAGTGACAAAATCACCTCATGATACATTCCTCAGGACGAATCCCTCTTGTTAAGTGATGCTTAACTGTACAGAGATGCAATGTGCTAGTTTTGAATGGGGCAGCATTCAGGGAGAGAATGATAATGTTTGCCTCCTTCACACATTATTAAGAATTTAAAAATCTAAAATGTTAATATTATTTATGTCAAAGCATTCCCTAGTCAAAATAATCTTTATCAAAACATCAGAGTTCACAGGAAAATGCAAATGTCCTGAAATAGCCAAGACAACAGAATTGAAGATTGCACACTAATAGCATTTGAGAATTACTATGCAGATACAATAGTTGAGGCGGGGTGATATTTGCATCAAGATGGACAACTACATCAAGGAAATGGAATAGATGGCCAATTAGTCTTTTATAATATACAAAGGCAATTTACTGAATAAAAAATACAATAGTGTTGAGGCAGTGCCTGTGGCTTAAAGGAGTAAGGCGCTGGCCCCATATGCTGGAAGTGGCGGGTTCAAATCTAGCCCCAGCCAAAAAAAAGAACTGCAATAAGAATAATAATACAATAGTATTTTAAACAACTAGTACTACAAAAATTATATAAAAACAAAAGTTAACAAACCATAAAGAAATCTTCACACATTACATATCACATGAAAGTTAACTCAAAAAGGGCTGTGGACTCAATGGTAAAGCCTTATACTATCAAACTTCCTAGAAAAAATCATAACACAAAACCCAGACTATGGGTTAGACTAGGTGACCTAATATGAAAATGCAGTGCATAAAGGAAAAAAATGATAAAAGGCATTTCACTAAAATTAAGAACATCGGCTCGGCGCCTGTGGCTCAAGCGGCTAAGGCGCCAGCCACATACACCTAAGGTGGTGGGTTCGAATCCCCAGCCCTGGCCCGCCAAACAACAATGACAGCTGCAACCAAAAAATAGCCGGGCGTTGTGGCGGGCGCCTGTAGTCCCAGCTACTTGGGAGGTGGAGGCAGGAGACTCGCTTGAGCCCAGGAGTTGGAGGTTGCTGTGAGCTGTGATGCCATGGCACTCTACCCAGGGGGA